>CM033350.1:16320469-16547969 GCA_019395295.1 Osmanthus fragrans
TGTTGCCTATACATACTCAACATTGCTTAAACATCGCACAAATCATACCTCTTGAGTAGTCCAAAAATTGCTTAACCATTTTCTTCCTCAATACTTTGTTTGGCTTCCATCTGTGCATTAGCAGACATTGAAATATTTTGTATCTACGACGTCCAAATTTTTGTCTAATCTCTAAAAATACTTCATATATTCAGACTGTGCTGCAACATAATAACAAAAAAAATATTATATGTATTTCTTATACAAATAAATTATACATTCCTCATTAATAAAAGAATAGGAGAAAATTACTTGGAATGCAAGTGGATATCCATGTAATGAATAGTTACAATTTGTTTGTTCATTCTGTTGCATTCTTTGTACTCTTTTCAATTTTGATTCTTGCAGTAAATTTAACAAAACAAAATATGTCTTACGGGCCCATGGATACGTGAGAAACTCATCAAGGTACTCAACCATGTCAAGAGTTCTGTATCTTCCAGTTGGTTTTTAGACCGCACTCTACCAACATAACCAATTCCGACTTAAATTTATCACCTTTATCTTGACATATGTGGAATATTTCAGAAATCATTTGCATACTAATTCTTTTCAACCCATTAAAGTATTGATTTCTAAGCCGATCATTATTTAAAATCAAGATTCATTTGTACTTCATGGAATGGTAATCCAGTAATGAGATAAAATTCTTGCATGTCGAAACGGACAACATGGTTATCTAACTGCACCCAGACTTCATTATTTTTGTCACAGTTTACAATCCTCATTATAAATTCATGTACCAATTTGCTACTCTGCACAATGCTGAGACCAGATCTATGTGTGCCTCTGGGTGATGAGTGAAAGATTACTTTCTCTAGTGGATAAATGTGTAGGCATGGCTTGATAGTTGAAATAGTTGAAAGCTTTTGAAAAAACAGAATGTCACATAATATTCACACACTTCAATTTAATGTCAAATTTTCACACATATATTTTGAACTTAATGCATACTACTTAACAAGCAAACGTGAAGTTATTAATACAAACAGTTATTTGAAATTTACGTGTCATGACAAAACAAGTAGACACTAAAATAACAGTTATTTGAAGTTTACGTGTTTTGAAACACCATATTCTCCTCTGAATACTCAGCAAATAACTTATCTAAAGCGTGCTCCTGGTGAATAAAGTTATGTATTGCACAACATGTATGAGGAATTTGTCTTTACCTACGAAGTGGATAATTGGTAATCAACTTCAAAATAGGAAATTTTGCCTTTAAAAATCCAATGCAACGTTTAATAATGTTATGGAACGAGGAGTGTCTATAGTTGAATAATTTTTCCGTCACACGTAGTCTTCCCTGTCCAACACAATCACACATATGATATTTTTGATCTCGATAAGGGGTAATAAATCCAAGTATATTTGGATAGCTAGAATCAACAAGGTAAAATTGATCTGCAAAAAAAAAAAAAAAAAGACTTACATAGTATGACACTGTAAATATATTCGCAATAATTATTTGAAGTATAAGAATATACCTTCTCGTGGCATTGGAAAGTTGTTCGAGTTTCTTGTGACTGCGTTAACGAATACTCGAAAATCATTAGTAATATTTTCCCAACCAAAATACACAAAAATGAGTTTCATATCAAAATCATACGTCAACGTCACATTTTGTGTTACATTAGCTTTCCTTCCATAAAAAGATGTTTGTCTCAATGCAGGTGTTCAATCTGCAACATGTGTTCTATCTATTGTGCCCATACAATCCTTAAATAAATGATATTTGCGCGAAATCTGGTCATGTACAATGTCATGATTTGTCGGACATCTCAGTGCCAAATAAACAAACAACCCTTAATTTTTAAGCAAGGTCAGCGGGTCCAATATTTCCTTTCAAAATTTTTAACAAAACTCGAGATTGAACTCAATCCTTTCAAAATTTTAAAGTGATAAATACTTAGTATCCTAGATCTCTGTGCTCAAGGGTTTAACAACTCAATATGAGCATGTTTATTTTTTAACTTAATGTACCTATACATCTCATTCCAAAACTCTCATATTGCGCACGAGCTCTTGGCATGAATGTACGGGGGCCTATGATGTGTATAAATTCTTGCATGACCCGACTATCCACGACCTCGCGCTCAAGGTCATGATAACCTTGAGCACTCTCCTAAGGCTAGAACATCATTGAGTTTATGTGGTCAGGCTTAAGGTCATTCTTCCCTGGATTGCAACATCCTCGGGCTCGTATGAAAGAGCTTGAGCTCGAAGCCCCGATGTCGGCCTCTGACAATTTTCCCAAAGTTGAGGTCGGGCCTTCATGTCAAGGTCGGGTTTATTCAAGTTGGGCCATGTGTCCTCTAACGTAATATTTCTCTTCCACCTTCTGGAAGATGTTAATCCTACTGCGATTATTATTTCTTATGACTCTTATCCTTCATTATTTACTTATAACGGTTCGTTCAAACTCAAATGGAGCACTTTTAATATAACACAAATACCTTACATGATATGGATAAGGATTACATGTGGTTGAATCTTTCTTTAACTCTACCACCAACGTCTATAAATACATGTTCAAAGCTCATTTTCCAGGTACACTTTTATATTCAATTCACAATCTAAAGTTTATATTTTTCCCTCTAGCTAACTTAAGTATCGGAGGAGCGACAATGTCATACTTTTTGCCATTGTTTCAGGTATTGAAGATTCTATTCGTGTGCTTCTTTTGTCCTCGAGTTCGGGAATCAACAGCTGACGATTTTTGGTAGTATCACCGTTCATTTGTGAATTTTTTGCACAACAAATCTTTTGCATCATTGTGCGAGATTAAAGTTATTTTTTTAGTTTTTTTTTTTTTTTTTTTTTTTTTTAAATTTATGTAGTGCGTTATAATTGCGTTTAGTATTTAAACATGTTTATTTATTATTTAGATTATGTTTTCATGTATTCTATACATAGAGTAGAGTTATAGTATCACGTTCATGCCCATTTTTTTTTAAAGAAAGTCAAATTAGTGTTATACAATCTCATTGCTTCTTTGGCGACGATCGTGACACCATGGAAAACCTTGATAGAACTTCCAAGAGATGAACCGTGCAATTGCAAGCACTAAAGCTATGCGATCGGATGGTTCCCTTCCATTCAAAAACTTGCAATACTTCATGAAATTTGAACTTTATCTTACCCGCACATACCTTCACTCAAGTTATTTTTTATTTTCGTGTGATTATATTAATAATTAATTTTGCTTCCCCTTTTTCATGTATGATGGAAATATTAACAAGCAAAGGAGATAGAAAAGCGGAAAATAAAACATTAAGTGCAAGAAGACCATCATCAACATGACACGACCAGTATTGCTACCTTTCCTTAAGTTATTTTATAATATCATTGACGACAATGTGTATTTCAAGTTTAGGAGTGTAATTTCGTTAGTTCGCTTTTTTTGTTTGTGTGTGGTTTCTAAAAAAAACCTAACATGCCATTAAAATTCAAAAAATGAACATTTTGAAAATGAAAATTCAAAAATATTTTATTGTCATCCGCCTTTAATGATAATATTAGTTGAAATTATTTATGATTCATGAATTATTACTAGGTGATGCAACTTTTGCTAATTTTATAACTTATCGATGTGATGATATAACATTTTGAGCAAAATAGTCCTGTGAATAGTGGCATTGAGTTTCTTGACCATTTGACTTGGGATTAGTCAGTTTTATTTCTCTTGATTGGTATTAGTCTGGATACGGCAAAATCATTCTATTTGATCGAATAAGTACATTCGATCTAATAAGTACATTGTGTTAGTATTGAGAAATTTTATGGTTCGGATCTTTAGTATTCTCTTATTCCCAATCATTCCAGATGACGTTGGCATCCTTTGTCTTACAGCGGCGAGAGATTAGAACATGTGGCTACGAACCACGGTGTCAGGGTTCGAATCCCTACTCACCCACAATCGGCGTGCTAGAAATTGAGAAAGTTATCTTATGGAGTTTCTTTTTGTATATTTTAATGAGAAAGTGATTGGGAAATCGAATAGGATTGTATCTAGGATGGATACTAGGCGTTGTGTGTATTATGTATATGTGATGATTTTTCATTGTTCATCTAATAAATTGACTAAGGACTCATGAATAAAAAAATCTTAGGGTCCGTTTGATTGGGAAAATGGGTGAAGTGAATAATAGGATTGAAGATATTTGTTTTAGAGGGAATTGTAAGTAGTATCCTAGTCGTTTGACTTTATTTTTCATACAAAATCTTTTGGGATAAATTTTTTCACAACATTGTAAAATTTGTTTGGATTGCAAAAAAGTAAAAAAAAAAATTAAAAAAAAATAATTTTTGAAATTTTTTTGTGTTCGTTTGGCTTCGTTTTTCATGCAAATTGTCAATTAAATGGATAAATTTTTTTATCATTGGATTTAGAATATGTTTCCATTGACAAAAAGTAAAAAAAAAAAAAAAAAAAAGGAAAAAACAAACACCCAGCAAGGTAAAACAATCATAGGACTACTTTTGTGCTTTAAAAGGTTGTACCATGAAAAATTTTCCAAGGAAAATAAAGGCAATCAAACAGCAAAAAAATGAGAACTAGGAAAATATTTTCCATTTTCCATGGAAAATTTGAGTAATCAAATGATGCCTTAATTTCCAATTCCGTTTAGTCCAATGGAGAAATGTATGATAGGAATCATACTCTTTAAACATGTAACTTTGGATTTAATTATGCTCGAGAAAGATTATTAAATAATTTAGAATACTGATCTTCAAATTTGAACTAGTGTTGTCAAATAAATAAACTGGTTTTCAGATGGGGGAATATAAGAGGATTTGAAATCCTAATGCTTGCCATTACCGGAGTTTAATAACTATTTCTCACTAATTAGTTAGTTTAATATTTAGATCCATTGTAGGTTTAAATTACAAATATAAAACTCAATTTTATTATTCTTTTAAAGTTAGTGTGAATAGGAAACCTAATTTAACTCTCAGGAGAACCATGATCCAGACTCTTTGATTCACTTTATTATTTGTTTAAAATATTGTTCATTTGTGAAATTTAAGCACAATATTGAATGCATTACATTTAGACTTTGTCGAGTTAGCTACTTGAATTTTACAAGTTGAGATTCAATTTTTTAGAAATAGATATTGGAGTTGTAAACAATATAAATAACTCAATTCTACAATTATCAAAATTGAAATTGAGCCGCAATTGTTAAAAAATTTGATAATAGATTTTATGCAAACTTATTTTTTGAGAGAAGGTTTTAATTTCACGTACATAATTATTTTATTGAAAAAATTAATGATTAAAAATAAGTTTGAAAAAAAAGATAATTTTTAAAAAATAAAGTCAAACAGTGATTAATCTTTCTTCATTGTGTCGATATAATTGACACGTCCACTGTTGGATTGTAAAATTTGGAGCTTTTAATGCCAATAAAGCAGCCAACCCTAAACCGCACCCTACTCTACTACTCCTACCCTACCCTACAATTTTCTCTATTAATTGGACTGTGCAACTTACATCGATCTTATCTCAAACTACGTCGGCCTAAAATAAAATGATAAACGAAATCATTCTAATTTTGTTATCCACTTGGACTAGTGACTACCGTCCATATCATTAACAAAAAATCTTGTCCTCGGGCACATCTAAGTTGGTAAAAGATAGATATTACGGGACTTACAACTTCAGCGTGGGGAGTTCGATTCCTGATTGGAGCAATTAAGTGATGTAATAACCATTTATTGATTGAAGCAGTTTGATAATGTAATAATCATGGAGGAGACTCATTTGGGATCAGGAGTATAAAGGATGCACGAACTCTGGTCAATTTGGACATAACCCGTGGTTTACTTCCGCCAGTTATTGAGGGGCCAATAGCTGGTGGTCCAGGATATAGTCTGACGTAAACTGGGAAACCTGAGTATAAAAAAAAAAAACAAAAAAAAAAACAAAAAATCTTGTCGTACAAACTTTGTTTTGCTTACAAATTAAGTGTTGACAAGATTTAGATCATTAATTTTTGTTAATTTTAAAAATTGTTGTTGAAATGATTAGTTCAGATGTCTTCAACACATAATTTGTAAACAAAGTTTGTCAATCTAGTTTATACAAATAACATGATTTCTAAGATTGTTTGGCATATTTTTTGATAAAATTTGAATTGAAAGATTGAAAGTCCGTTTGGTTTTGGATTAAAATCTAATTTTAATTTAAATCAAAGTCGAACAATCAATATTAACTATATCTTTCATAGGTCCCACAACTTTTCAACCGCACATTTAAATTTTTTTTATCACAATCTACTAAAAAATCTAATTATAATCCCTACCAAACACCCTCTGATAAAAGTTAGATCTCTAAAATACGTTATTAAAATTAAAGCTCCTGACCACTTTAAAATTTTATCAAACAAGCAGGAAATATATGTTTCATGTTATTTAATTACAATCATTTGAGTCAAGTTCGAGAGCGATTAGTTGAAAACGAGGAACCATCATTCTTGTATGATGTGATAATGATATTTTCCATGGATGAAATGTTATGTCCTTCTCCAGTGTCAGCTTTGAACAGAAAATTGAGCTTGTGATCACACCAGTCATGTGGGCATGTTTGACTTATATAATGAGTTAGCCAATTTTTTTTTTTTTTTTTTTTTTTAATAAATTAAATTGACTTTGAATTATATCCCAGTTTAAGAGTTTTATTTCATATTTTTGTTAGAACATTCAAGAAAATAGGTAAGAAAAGCATGTAAACATAAAAATAATAATCAATGTATAAGCCATTGAATGGTCAGTTGTTTGAAGTTGTGAAACAAAATCAATCCTATTTGTTTTGTTATTTACAAAAATGAACATCGACTTCTATAGAATTTTCATCCACTTAGGGATGACAAAAAATATCTTACCTCGAATAGTATAATGAGGAAGGGACGGTAAACACGATCATCGCCCCTAATTCTTCAATCCTGTCCTGAATCTTTTTATATTATATTATTTTTATGTTTTTAAATTTAAATCATTTTTCAAAGGGGATTTAAATCATATTAAAAAGTACAAAATAGTAATAGAAAAATAAACAAACAATCAAACGAGAGGGTAAATGATGATATTTTAATTCTCGTCCTACATTTTGAAAATTATAGACTAGACAAGGATGGCAATATTAATGGCTGCTCCGCCTCGTTGCTATCCCTTTATCCAGGTTAATAAAAAAAAAAAAACCATTTATAAGGAAGCTTTAGTTCCACATTTTTTTTTTCAATGATATCTTTTTGCAGTACTTCACGATAAACTTGACTTAAACATGAAATTTCAGTATAGAATATGGTATTAGGATTCAAGAAGTTCAAAGGAGGAATTTGATTCATAAAAAATTCAAACAAGCTATTCAATTCCGAAATTTGTGTTCTCAAGCATAACTATTGACTTTATTAAGTTTCTTCCTTCAGACTTTCATGAATTGAACAATTATGTTAGATTTTAAAGGAACAAAAGTTTATGATAATATTTATTCATAGCATGATTGGTTATTGAAAGACAAGGCATGAGCAAACAATGAACCTAAAAGTTAGGAGAACAATTTCATGTCCTAACCAAATTATTAATCGAATGTCTTAATCATACAAGTTGTCGACGGGACCTTATAACCCATCGGTTTCGCCTAAATCCCATTATTTCTTCTACGGAACAAACACAATGGATTATGGATCTTCTATGATACGGGCACTGTACTAGTCGGCAGTCGATCCCACACCCGATTCATCTTCATCATTTTGTGCTGTTCATGTTCTTTTCATTATGAAATGTGAGTGAGATAAAAGATTTCTAAAGTTTTATCAACCTTTCAAACTTCAATTTTAACTTCACTGTTTATGGAATTCGTAATTTTTTTAACTTTTAATCGCACGTTACATCAATTTCCATTAAAATTTGCTAATTCTTTATTAAATTTTGAACTTTGCTTCAAGTACATTGTACTTGACATGGAGTTTGACACTTCTCTCACATTCAAAATGTGGGGTCCATGATTAAAATAATCGCGGACCCCACACATGTGAGGGGAGTGTCAAATTTCATGTCAATTAAGAATGTACATAAAGCATTTTTCTTAAATTTTTTATCAAACAACCCCAAAGTACAATACATGGATACAGAAACAGGTATCTGTGTATATAGTGATAATTTGGTTGTTCGCAAGTCACAATTCACGGCTCAATAATTCAGACATATGCAGTGTCTTATGTAACAATGGATGATTGTGTGATAATTGTGAGCCACTACTTTGGCATCTTAGTAAAAACTTCAATATCTTTCTCTCTCTCCAGTTTTTTTTTTTTTTTTTAACTCTTCGCGTGCGTTTGCTTATGACCACGACTATTTGCAAGAAAATCGATCCGATAGTGATTCTACTACTTGCATAGAGAATCAATCGATTGTTAATAAAATAACCAAATTGATCGTGATCAATACTTCTATTTTTTTTTTTGGATAACGTCCCAAAAAAAAACCAAATTGATCGTGACGAGCGTCCCCACCACGAGCGTGACGAGCGTCCCCACAATTTTTTAATATTACTTTACATGTTAAAGGAGAATAGATAGTGTTCTTGATTTCAACGTTAAATCTTATCAAATGGACTAACTTTTAATTGGATGTAACGTATAAATTTCACCGTCAGTCTAGTTCCATAAATCGTAGTATGAAAGCGAAACGGAAAATTGAAAAACGTTTTTCATGAAAAGTTATCTCTCTCTTTTTCCTGCTTTCTGTACAAGTTTTACACTTTGAGTATGAAGCACAATTAGGAACAGTACAATCTGGTACAAACGTCTCTATCTCAAGATCAAAGGCCAAAAAAGGTGCCACGTACAAAGGATCGCCAATTGCAACAATTCTAAAAAATATCTGAAATGAGTAATGGCCCTTTCAGCTCATTCACCTCGTTGGTCAAACTGTAGCGTTCTCGTTAAAGCGACTGTGCTCTGATAAGGAAGTCAATGTTTTTCTTTTTCTCCCTCCGATGTCGGCAGATGAATTACAAGATCAAGTTTTTAAGATAAATTATTTCGAACTATTCCAAATTATTCCGATGTCGGCAGATGGAACGTTTTTGTAATAATATATATTTTTTTTTGAAGAATATATAATTAAAAAAAAAATTTAAATTTACGTATAATATTATTTTATTAAAAAAAATATAACCCAAATAGTGGCTCAATATCGCTTACAAATAAATATAGCCCCTGTTTGGTATAAAAATGTATTTTTTTTTTCTCAGTGGCTCATATATTTTTTATAAAATAATATATAACTCAAAACTTTTCCTTAATTTTTAACCACAAACATTTCCATCAATCAACTATTCAAATCAATTTTTTGTAACCGAATACCAAACAGAGACATAATTAACATAAAAAATTATTCATCGAATTATTGGTTTTGCCACAAGGACAGTGTTTGGTGATCAACGTCACATGACGTCTCCCTATTAGAGCTGTCGACTTCAATAGAGAACGTCACGTGGCGTCGATCAGCAAAATCCTATCTCAAATCTTGTTTCATTATCTTTTTTCTAACCTTAATGACGTATTATGTGATCGATTTATAGAGGTCGACAGTGTCATGATTTGAAAACTGACTTATTTGCCCTTTTCAAAAGATCGGTGCAAATTTTTCTAATTGATTTCAAAATAGGGGGCGGTAATAAAGTGATAGATCATGGACGTCGAAAAAGCAACAGCTCATATCATAGATTTTTAGGACCCACGAAATTCTGCAAATCTAGATTTCCTCTCCATCAACTTTTTGACGTTGACTGAAGTACCATTTTCAATGCAGCCTCTTATTGGCTGTTTTTCTTTTTAATTCTTGGTGCGCCGTCTCCATCTTACTACTATTATTATTATTATAATTATTATTATGATCGTGTTTTATGACTTTGTGGATAAAATTTAACCCCCATTTTGACGAGACAATGTTTTTTAAAATAATAATTTTTTGAATAATGTATGATTAAAAAAAATTAAAATTTTTGATTTTCATGTAAAAATATTTTATGGAAGAATATATGGTTGAAAATGAGTTTTTGAAAAAATAGGGACCAAATTGACATAATCTTAAAATTAATAATTAATTTATAATTTTATAATTTTTATAAACTTTTTAAGTACATTTTATCAACTCTTATTAAAATTTACAAAAAAAATAATTTTTAACAAAATGAAAAAGGGGATAAACAGTAAATGTATTATTTCACTAATTTGTTATCACCCCGAAAATAATAATTTCGTGTAGAGTTTTTCATTTTGGCACACCAAAGTAGAATTTTTTGCATCTTTTTTCCCCTTTTTTTTTTTTTTTTTTTTTTTTTTTCCGTTATTTGGAATTGGCTCTTTAAATGGTCAACTGTAGCAAGATACTTAAATATGGTTGTTGGTATGCACCACACCCGGCCCAGTCTACCCTGTAGCGTGTTGCTTTGGTCTAGAAAGTAAGAAATACCAGAATGTTAGTTAAAAAAAAGGTTGAACACCAACCTTTAGGGATCTATTGTCCCGTCTCTAGAATATTATAGATGAGATAAATCGCGAAATATATCTTAGCAGGTCAGCACAAAGAATTCAATTTCATACCTTGTAAGAGGTAGAAATTCGAACCCTCACACTGCGATTGCTAGTTCAATTGAGACTATCTCACTTCTATCATTTACTCTGGGCCAAAATGTTAGGTATCTCTTTCTTAAAATTGACGATTCCTCTGAACTTTAATGAGTCTTTTTCTTATCCTAACCTAATTCGCCCTTGAGCCTTATTTTTTATATATATATATATATATATATAGTATTTGTTGAAGAATATATGGTTAAAAATAATGAAATTTTTTTTTTATTTTTTTGTAAAATCATTTTATGCAAGAATGTGTGATTGAAAATTAATTTTTAAAGTAAGAAATATTTATTAGTTCTCGTGTAAAATTATTTAAGAAAGGACTGTTTTGGGAGAAAAATAACTTTAAAAACTTTATACCAAATATAAGCTTAATATTAAGATTTCATTTTAAAAGCACTATTTTGTTAAGACAATGTCTAGCTTGCTATGTTATAATTATTATTTTTAATTCCATCCCTACCCTTCAAAGGAGTCACTGACCTAGTAAGATTTAACGATAATCCTTGGTGTACAGGAGTAGGGTTCACAAAACCCTGCCAAACATCTCACATCGGAGGGATGAGATAATTTTTGGGCATTTTTTATTCTTCATGAGATCCACGCATTGTGATAGAACCCTGCTCTTGTACACCAATCATGGTCCAAGATTTAATTCTTACTGCTTGAGTTAAGTTTTGATCCCGTAATTATGATTCTCAATTTTAAACGACATAAAATTTTTTTTTTTTTTTTTTTTTGATATCCAGGTTCCCAACTTACGTCAGACTATATCCTGGACCACCAGTCACCGGCCCCTCAATAACTGGCGGAGGTAAATCGCGGGTTATGCCCAAATTGACCAGGGTCCGTGCACCCTTTATACTCCTGGCCCCAAAGGAACCTCCTCCATGATTATTACATCACCAAGCTGCTCCAACCAATAAATGGTTATTACATCACTCAGCTGCTCCAACCAGGAATCGAACTCCCCACGCTGAGGTTGCAAGCCCCGCAATGCCCATCCTTTGCCAACTTGGATGTGCCCCGGGGGGCTAAACGACATAAAATTTTACTCGTAACAACCACCTATCCTTCCACCCCAAATTTACAATTGAAACATTGAAAGAGACAGAGATATTATTACGGCTAATAAAGTTGCTTCGATTCATTAATACTAAAAAGGCTATCGAAGAATTTTTACACTAATGGTTAAGGAATAAACATACTTTAATTATTGTGGACCCCAAAGTGTTAATCATATTCGTGTGACGTACGAAAATGATAATTTATAAATAAATCAAGACCCGAAACTTTGATTATTGTGGACCCTAAAGTGCTAATCATAGTCGTATGTAGAAAGAAAGCGATCATTTTTATGGTCTGAAAGGGAGAAGTAATGATGATTACGAATATAATGATTGTCATTAATAAAAGGTTGAACCCCAATTTTGAGGGTCTCTCACCATCCCTAGAGCATTGTGAAAGAAATAAATCGCGAAATGTATCTCAACAGATCAGGGTACAAGAACTGTTATACTGGTGCCCACAAATAGTATAATTTCATACCTTATAAGAGATATGAATCGAACTTTTACACTGCGACTGTCAGTTCAGTTGAGATTATCTCACTCTTGTCTTTTACACCATCGAACTATGTCTCGGAACCCCGAGAAGGGGGGGGGGGGGGGGGTGGGGGCAATGATTGCCACTAATCAAGTTATATGAAGTAAGGGGATTTGACATAATGTTATTTTGTTAGATTTTATGTCGTCATTTTAATTATTAATATCATCGAAAGACATGCTATATATTATTAGAAGGGGGGAGGCAAGGAAACGAAAAAACAATTGATTTCTTGATTATGTTTTTGGTGACAACAAATCATAAAACTTGGAACACATTTGTGTTTAATTGTGTTTTTTTTTCCTCTAACAGACCCCTCTAATCATGTCAATATCATTTTTCCAAGAATTAAGGAAGCATAGGGTCTTTTGCACAATCAATCCCATTACAGATACATGTTGGTTGATACTTTGGTTTATTCGATCACAATTGTCCTTTCACATTGGGGGCGGGGCCCTGCCCATTTATTGGACATGGGACCTGACTCTCATGTAAGAACTCAAGTAAATCAAAGTGTCAATCAATAAGTACAAATAGTTTAATTCTTTTCATAATAGAATATGTCCAAATAAATTAACTTTTTTTTTTTTTTTTTTTGTGGGATGGTTTGCTATACACAAAATATTAGTATATATCAACTCAACTGAATTAGGCAAACTTTCCCTGAAATTACTGGAGAGAGAGTGTGTGATCTCAACACTACTCAAATGCTCAAAGAAACATGTTTAGTTGGGATTTCCTCATGTAGGTTGAGAATTCTTTGTATAAAATCGTTGATATAGCTATCATGGAAGTCTCTCTTTTATCTCTGATTCCTCCAAACAACCCATGATATCTTACCTTCTGGCTTTAAATTTGTAGGAGTTGTCATCCGAGTCAATTATAAAAATGATACTTGACTGATTGTGAGTGACACAATTTATGAGATATTGAACAAATCGGTGCTTGTTATCTTTTTCACCAATTTTGAATGGTTTAAATGTCACTCAAAATTGGTAGTGTAATTTTAACTGGTTCTCTCAACTCATCAAATCGACAAATTTTGGCAATTTCTTATATTTTTCTCTAATTTTATCCTCTATAAAATAATTATTTTTGACCAACATATTTTTTTCAAAACTTACTTGTAACTAAAATATATTAACTAAAAAGTTATTTATAAGCAAAAAAAAAAAAAAAAAAAAAAAAATTCACTTAAAATTATTTAAAAGTATAAAATTAACATTAAATGGTAAAATTTACTTATAAATAAAAATTTTAAATATTAATTTATGTGTGAAAATATTACTTATAAGTAAATATTATATATGAGTAAAAAAAATACATATAAGAAACTTTAAACTGGAAATTTACTAAGGGACATATATATAATTTTATTATTTTAAAAAAAAAATTCAGACTCGATGGATAATAAACTCGCAAGCATATGTTGAATAGTATTAAAATCGCTAATAAAATCAGCAAAACCATTCTGTTCATAAACACTCAAAATCGGTACGTAGAAACTCTCAAGCATGCTCTTAATAAATTCGGAATACATAAGATTTATGTATATCTATATAGAGTCTAAATTAATACAAAGTATATGCTTCGATCATATTGATTTTACTCGCAAAAGAAAGTATGATTTATTTTTCAAATGTCTCTTAGAGGATGTTTGGTAGGGATTAAAATTAGATTTTTTTACTAGATTGTCATAAATTTTTTTGAAATATGTGGATTAAAAAGTTGTGACCATTTTAATGTTAATTTTATACTTTTAAATAATTTTAAGTGATTTTTTTTTTTTTTTTTTTTTTATAAATAACTTTTTAGTTACAAGTAAGTTTTGAAAAAAATATGTTGGTCAAAAATAATTATTTTATAGAGGATAAAATATAAAAAATTGCCAAAATTTGTCGATTTGATGAGTTGAGAGAACCGATCAAAATTACACTATACCAATTTTGAGTGACATTTAAACCATTCAAAATTGGTGAAAACGATAGTAAGCACCGATTTGTTCAATATCTCATAAATTATGTCACTCACAATCACTCAAAATTATATATTTATTTGGTGGGCATTACAAGAAAAAGGAAGTGCCCACAAGTTTTGAAAAAAGATTATTACAAATAATTGTTGGATACCCCACTGGGTACTGTAAAGCCTGTTTGGTTTATTCAAGAACGTTATTATTGATCAAGAAAAAGGAAATGCCCATAAGTCTTGAAAGATTCTTGTTAAATAATGAATTTCAAATATCAATCATCCATGACAGGACAGATTTAATATTATTAAAGAAACAAAATAATTTATTTAATATTACATACGAAACATACATATTATGCTTCTGTTTGATAGTCATTTTTTGGGAGAAAATGTATTTTTAATAGTCGATTGATGGAGAATGTGTGGTTAAAAATTAAGAAAAAATTTTGGATTTACGTGTAATATTATTTTATTGAAGAATATGTGGTTGAAAAGAAGAGAGAAAAATTTATTTTGAAAAAAATGACTACCAAACAGGGGGATAATATTTCATGGGACCATCTTTTGAACACGTCTAACGTGATGCATTATATACGGTAGAGTTTGATATTCATAAATGCTCATGTTCAGTGTAGTTTAAAAATTGATAAAAAATAATTTAAAGTTAATAATTAATTTTAATAATATATTTTATGGGATTTAAAAATTTTCAACCACATAGTGGGTCTCATGCGCGAGATGAAAGTAAAACATAACGGCTAATTTTTCAATTAAAATCTAATTTAAATATCTACTAAATACACTCATATTCTTTTTATCAAATCTACTAAAAATTTAATTTTGAATTACATCAAAATTCAAATAGACGCTTATTATAATAATAATAATATGAAGTATGTATAGTTAGATAGCAAAAGGGCAAGGGTGAAAGGAAGTGGTATATAGCAATCAAGCAAGCAAGCACTTTTCAAGATCTGCAGAAGGCATCAAATAGATAGTGTAGGGCACATAGAAATATAAGATAATGAGTGAATGGCTGTCTAAGAAGGGAGGGACCCCTATAGACATTAATGCCCATTAAGATTGTGTACATTTAAAAATTAATATTACTAAGAAGATTAGCACAAATCCTTGTAAGTAGACATACATTTTCATCTTTATTCGATGTCAAATTTGATCTCTTAATATGCAATTGAAATATGGTAGCTCTTTTGAAAATATCAATCTTGAAATTCGTGTACTCGATTTTGAGTTTTCATCGGATCAAATTATTCATTGAAACTTAATGAACTATAATACGATATTACAATTTAGGATTTCATCTTAAAATATTAACTTTAATAAGAAGAGTAGCACAACCCTTATAAGTTGATCTATTTTTTCCATTTTTATTCGATATAAAATTTATCACTTAACAAGACCAAATACTCTTTGATTGCAAAATAATATGGTAAATTCAATAGAAAATTCTATTTAGGGTAACGAGACTAACGAGATACTTCTAATGGGATCATTTTTGTAATAACTTATTGAAGTTTAATATTCAAAAAATTTAAAGACGACAACATTACAAGTACTCTAGTACCTATAAAATACTGTCATTATGCGTATATCTTGCAAGGATCCCGAGAGAAGCGGGAAATGCTAGAGAATAAAGAGCCAAAAATATCATAAGAAACTCAAGGACCAAAATCTAACAAGTATACATTTAAAATTGTGATCATTTTATTTATTATTTCGATCTTTTGAATCAAAGGGAAATAATAAAAAGGGTTCTAGTAATGATTGTTCTTCACACACACGAGATTCTAATCATATCCAAATATATACTCCACTATCATCAAAATGCGCATTGGTCAAGCTTTAAAATGCGTACTTATAAGTATACAATTTTGACATAAATTTTAAGTTAGTATATAATTTGTTATAAAGATAATTTTACCCTATTGTCAACTTAAATAACTATTATTAATTCTAAAGAGGAAATAAGTGACATGACAAGGTATCTAGAATCTATATTGCGATTTGCGACATATAATACAAATAATGTTCGGTTATGCCATTTGTACATCCGAGGTTTAATACCTGGACCACCCGGACAAAACTCAATAATGTTTATATGGATTTTTCAAACTTTTGGTATGACTCTCCTAGGCTTATTCACCATACAACCATTAATCGAGTGGAGATTACATCTTATACGCCATAAGTCCATTAATCTAGAGACTAGTGGAGTGTACATCCATTATTGTTAAAAATCATTCCTTTTGAGAAATATAGTAACCTCAATTTATTTTGAAAATATCATCGTACTTGTGCAGGAGAATTTTTTTTTATTTTTTTTTATAAAGTTACTTTTTTAAAGAATGTGTGATTAAAAGTAGGAAAAAATATAAATTTATTTTTTTTTTTTTTTTTGAAGATTATATAATTGAAATTAGACGTAGTAAAATTGATTTTCATAAAATCTATCTCACACGGGGCTTGTGTCTATTTTTGTACACCCATTACTGGGCCAAGGTCCAAGGATATTGGGTGTAAATCGTACTCTCCTAGGCTTTATAAAATGAAATTACCCGGCCCAAGATACTGCAATCATTATATAGGTTAGGGAACAATTCACTAATACCCTTAAAAGTTTAAAATTTTGATACTTTTAAAACTTTATTAGTCTTAAAATACTTTTTTTTTTAAAATTTTATTAAACGGTGGATTTTATAACACGACGTATTACATTTTGTACACTCATTACCTTATTTCCGTCGCCATCACCACCATCACTTGTGAGTTGTAACACATTTTCTTACCTATTTTCCTAGTAAACAGTCGCTAAAATCACCACCACTTATATAATTTATTATTACGTCGTTGTCGCCACTGGCCTCCACCCTTTGTAACATACATTGTTATACTATTGGCTTCGATCCCACCCCTTGCAACATTTATTATTACACCACCATCGTCATTGCCTACCATAAACACAAATCATCATCACCACCATTCACTAGGACCACCACTAAATCTCTAACACCACTACCGCCAATGTGGACCACCTCTAAGCAGCCATCTCCCAACACCACAAACGATATTGAAATATTCTACCTTGACACCTTCACCTAGCACCACCACCAAGTTGCCATCCAATTCTAATTCCACATTTTCACCGATACTACAAACCACAAAGATCCATGCTCCCAACTCAAAAAAGTTGTCATTATAAATTTCGATGAAACACCATACTACCTCAATGCCTATTTCCAACAACAAAACCACCAAAGAACTTAGATCCGACATTTGTTATTAGTTCTCACAGAAAAGAAAAAATTTTCATAAAATTCGAGGAAAAAAAGATTCGAAGAGTTTTAAATCTCAGATATTTATATCTAAAATTTGTTGAAATTTGGTTTAAAGATTGAAAATTTTGGTTAAGTATAAAATATGGAAAGTGACTTTGTGTCAACTTCAGTCAAATATTCGAACTTGATTCGATAGTCAAATTATAAATATAAACAGACTAACTTTTTTTATTCGTCGAGTAGATCGTCATGGTTTATTTGGAATCTCAAAATCAATTCCAAATGAATGAGAAATTGCTGTCCAAAGTTAAAAAGAAAAGATAAAAAAATTGGTTGAAAAATTTGCCTAACTCCTAGTGGTGGCAATCGAGTCGAGTAGTTCGTGGGCTTGTGAGCTCGGCTCGTCTAAAACGAGTCACGAGCCGTTCGGGCTCGTAAAAAAACGAGCCCGAACCACGAGCCGAGCTTTGAAAATATTAGACGAGTTGAGCCCGACTCGACTCGACTCGTCAAGTCAAGTAGACGAGCTGCTCGACGAGCAGCTCGTGGGCTCGATTTGACGAGCCACGAGTTGGCTCGGCTCGTGGCTCGTCAAATTTAAAAAAAAAAAAAATTAGAAAATGTGTATTATATAATATTAAAAAAAAAAAAAAAAAAAGAGAGCTCGTGGGCCGAGCTCACGAGCCGAGCTAGAGCTCAACTTGTCCCGACCCACGAGCTCGTGGGCCAAGTCGAGCTCGACTTTTTTTTCACAAGCCGAGCTCAGCTCGGCTCGGCTCGGCTCGGCTCGTTGCCCACGAGCTCGTTGGACAACGAGTCCGAGCACGAGTCGAGCTCATAGGACGACGAGCCGAGTCGACTCGGCTCGACCCATTGCCATCACTACTAACTCCATTGCTAGCTTTTGCACTCGAGTGATAAGGCTGTCACTCGAGTGACAGACGAAGTTTCTGTAGAAATTATGATACTGGTGCTAGAGTGAGATGTCAGCGACAACAAGTGATGCTTCTCTTCGTAAGGTTGTGGAGTTTGGGGGATGTCATTTCACTCACAACCCATCTTCTATAAATAGGACTCTTTGGATATCCATTATACATCTTATATCATTTACATTAAGGGTCCGTTTGAATACAAGAGTAAAAAAATAGGTGGAAAGAAAATGAATGACAGAGAATTGATTTGTCTAGAATTCGTTTGTCTGAGAATTGTAATTAATGGTGTTTGATTGATATAATTTTCCATATAATCCATTTGACTTTATTTTTCATGCAAATTGTTACTTTTTGGGATAAATATTTTTACAATCTGTATTAAAATTTGTTTGGATTGCCAAAAAGTAAAATAAAAAATAAAAAAATATTTTCATAAATATTTTTTGTTTGTTTAGCTTCATTTTTCATGCAAATTATCAATTAATTGGGTAAAATTTTTTACCATTGGATTTAGAATATCTTTCCATTGTCAAAAAAAAAAAAAAAAATAAAAAAAAAATAAAAAAACACCCAGCAAGGTGGAAAACAAATTTCCACCAAAATTAGAAGAAAATATTTTCTTACTTTTGTGCTTCAAGGGGTTGTACATAAAATTTCATGTCAAAACATTTACAAGGCAAAAAAAAGGCAATCAAACAACAAAAAGTGAGAACTAGGAAAATATTTTCTCTTTTCCATGACAAATTTATTGTATCAAACAAGGCCTAAACCTTATATAAAAAACTCTCCAAAAACCATTCCAAAAACATTTTCTTGTAGAGAGAATAATTCGTTTGAGTTCGTTGTTGTTTTATAGTTTGAAGTACTTTTACTATAAGAAAGTAATCCATTGTATCTTGGGAGACAATTGTCGTTACTCCGTTAACATCATTGCAGAACAAATTTTTCATAAGGAAAGAGTGTTTTCACTTATCTCGTATCATTTCATTACTTTTTTTTTCTTCATTTATGCTTTTTGTTACTTTGTTTTAACTTTGTTTCTGCGCTGTTAAACTTAGCCTTTTGTTATCCACATTCAAAACAAACTTTACTATATTTCCCAACAATTCTTAAGACAAAAATTTTGTTCGTTGTTTGTTGTATCACACCTCGTTCTCTCAATCTTTGGAATATACATTTTGTGCTTTTCTGTTCTTGAAATTTATTTATGTTAAAATTCTATCTATGTAACAAAAATGAATACTGTTGATACTATTTCAAGTTAAACAACAAATAGAACAAACAATGTGGTTTCACCTTTGGCTATACCACTTCAAAATACCCCAATATCACATGGGAAAAAATAAGAGAAATTTGGAGGAGTGGACTTCAAGAGATGGCAACAGAAGATGTTTTATCTCACTATTTTGAACTTGATAAACTTTTTAATCGAAAACCCGCCAACGGTATAAGAAGGGGAAAATAATCGTGAATCAATTATTGATTGGATGCATGGAAACACTCGGATTTCCTATACAAAAACTACATCCTAAATTGATTGGACAATACACTTTATAGATTGTATAGTGCTATGAAGTTGACTAAAGAACTTTGAGATTCTTTGGAGAAAAAAAATACAAAACTGAGGACGTTGTTCAAAGAAACCTATAGTTGACAAGTTCCTTGATTACAAGATGATAGACTCCAAAACCGTCATTAGTCAAGTGAAAGAACTATCTCAAGCACAAATGCAAGGAGATGAACTTGGAGAAATTGATAGTCCATTTGAGGATTGAAGAGGACAATAGAAAAATCAAAAGAAAGTCTATTGTTCAACTTGTAGCAAATTTTGTTGAAACTGGTTCGAAATTGTCAACAAGAAGCGTAAGATCTTCGGTGATACACCAAGAAGAGACAACTCCAAAAATGTCAAGAAGTTTAAATGCAACTTTTACGATTGTGGAAAAGTTGGACATCGTTCAAATGAATGTCAAAAGCCCAAGAAGAATGCACAAGCAAATGCGGTTTAAAGAGACACCCTTTCTGAAAGGATACAAGAGATGAATCTTTGTGCGATTGTTTCTGAATATTACAACGTTGGATATTAAAGGGAATGGTGAGTTGATACTGGTGCTACTCATCACATTTGGGTAGACAACTATGTTCTCAAACTACAAAGAGTTAAATGGTGAACAACTTTTCATGGGAAATTCTGCAAGTTCTAAAGTTGAAGGACAATGGAAAGTTACTTTGAAGATAACATCAGGTAGAGAGCTTTTCCTTAATAATATTCTACATGTATCGGACATTGGCAAGAATCTTGTATCAGGGTCTCTACTTAATAAAAATGACTTTAAACTTGTATCCGATAAATTTGTATTAACTAAGAATGAGATGTATGTTGGTAAAGAGTACCTATGTGATGGAATGTTTAAAATGAACGTTCTTACAATTGTATCGAAACAAAGCATTAGGAACAAAACTTTGAATTCTACTATATGCTTGAGTTGTCTTGTTTATGGTATAGTTGATTAGGACACGTCAATTACAAACTATGCACAAACGTATGAATCAAAGTTTAACTCTGATGCTTAAAATTGAACTTAATCATAAGTGTGAAGTATTTGTTGAAGCAAAGTTGGCCAAAATACCTTTTCACTAAGTTCAAAGGAACATGACACTTTTAGAATTAATACATAACGATATTTGTGATCTAAAATTTGTTCAAACTAAAGGTGGTAAGAAATACTTCGTTACTTTCATTGATGATTGTAAAAAGTATTGTTATATCTTTCCACTAAGGAGTAAAGACGAAGCTTTCTATGCCTTTAAACATTATATGACGAAAGTTGAGAATCAACTTGATAAACGAATAAAGAACATTGTAGTGATAGATGAAGTGAATACAGTCACCTTCTGAAGAATATTGTTCCGAACATGAAATTATTCATCTAACAATGACACCTTACTCGTCTCAAACGGATGGTATTGTTGAATGCAAAAATTGTACTCTTAAAAAGATGATGAACACAATGTTGTTAAGTTCGGGCATATTCCAGAACTGTTAGGGATGAAGATATTCTAACTACAAATAGTATTCTTAACAACATTCCCTTTAAAAAAATGGAAGAAACAACATATGAACTATGAAAATGTCATTCTTTATCTTAGAAATACTTGAAAGTGTGGGGTGTTTGACTAAAGTTGAAGTACCAAAGCCGAAACAAGTGAAAATCGGTCCCAAAATTATTGATTGCATATTTATTGGACACGCCTATAATAGTAGTGCATATCGTTTTCTTATACATAAATCTGAGATTCAATATGTACATGAAAGAACTATAATTAAATCAAGAAAAACATTATTCTTCGAGAATATTTTTTCATGTAAAGATAAAGAAAATGTGAATTCGAATAAAAGAACTTATGATACGACAAATGACACTTCAAATGAGGAAAAATCATGGCATAGTAAAAGGGTTAGAATATCTACGTCATTTGGCCCAAAGTTTTATAACCTATATGGTAGAGAATGACCTAAAAACTTTTGATGAAGCAATGTCTACACCAGAAGCTATCAATATTGAAATAGATTTTATAATGCAAAATCATATTTGAGAGTTAGTTGACATACCTCCTGGAAACAAGCCTTTAGGGTGTAAATGAATTTTAAACAAGAAATTAAAATCGAATGAATCTATTGATAAATATAAAACTAGATTGGTTGCCAAAGAATATAGACAAAAAGAAGAACTTGACTTCTTTGATACCTACTCATATGTAACTAGAATCACTTTAATAAGGTTGTTAATTGCAATTGTGGTTATACACAATCTCGAGATTTATCAAATTGATTATAAGAGGGAATTCCTAAATGGTGAGTTAGAAGAGGAAATATACGTGAAACAACCCGAAGAGTTCATCTATCCTAATCACAAACAAACAATTTGTAAACTCGTTAAGTCCTTGTATGGATTAAAACAAACACTTAAACAATGGCACCAAAAGTTTGACATAATGATGTTGTGAAATGGATTTAAGATAAACGAGTGTAAAAACTGTGTATAAATAAAACATACACCGAAAACCTATGTGATTGTATGTCTATATGTAGATGACATGTTAATAATGGACAATAGTTACAAAATAATGCTAAACACCAATAGAATGTTAACGAAACATTTTGATATAAAAGACTTGAGTGTGGCTGATGTGATATTAGGAATCAAAATCTCTAGAACATCGAATGAAATTATACCTTTTCAATCTCACTACGTTGAGAGTATACTTAAAATGTATAATACACTTGAAGAAAGTCCTGCAAAAACCCTATTGACATAAGTTTTCACTTAGTACAAAATACGGATGAATGTGTGTCACAAATAAAGTATTCACAGGTTATAGGTAGTCTCATGTATATAACAAACTACACTCGACCGGACATAGCATTTGTTGTGAATAAACTTAGTATATTTATAAGTAATTAAAGCCATGATGTCTACTAGTGATTATGTATTTACTATTGGTGGAGTTGCTGTGTCATGGAAGTCAACAAAGCAAACGTGCATAACTTGATCAATGATGAAATTAGAGTTTATTGCTTTGGACAAAGCCGGAGAAGAAGTCGAATGACTTCGTAACTTCTTAGAAAATATTTCATGTTGGCCTAAGCCGAAACCTACAATAAGTATATATTGTGATAGTCAATCAACTATTGGAAAGGCTCAAAATAGTATGTATAATGGTAAGTCTAGACATATACATCGTAGACACAATACCATTAAGCAACTGATCTCTAATGGTATCATCTCTGTAGATCATGTGAAGTCAAAGGAGAACATAGCAGATCTATTTATGAAAGGTTTATCTAGAGATCAAGTACGTTGCCTATTGAAAGGAATGTGATTAAAGCCTACTACGTAAGAATATTTGTATTGGTAACCTTACCTTATTGACTAGAGATCTCAAAATCTTGGTTCAATGCGACAACTAAGTTATGAAAATTCAATGAAGCACTCATGGAAATACTTCCCAACTCATTCCTATGATAATTAAAGTGCTTTTTGCAGAATGTTAAAGGTCAATATATACTTTTAATGATTCATATATCTTGATTAAGTCAAGTGGAGTAGGGCATAATACTCTTAACAGGATGTCACATATGTAAGTGGAAAGTGTGGCCATTTAAATGAAAATTTTCGAGGTTAAAATTTTCTAAAACACTTATGAAACGAAACCCAAGAATGGTTCATGGCCAACATGAACCAAGTCATGAGAACCATGAACAATTTAGGAAAGACATCCGTGTGAGTATTATTGTCTTAATTTACACCAATGGCTGAACGGTTCAAGTCATCATGTTCACCAATTAATCGAGTAAATCTGACAGTATTTCACTAAAGAAGGTTCAAGGCCGGAAGCTACCTTACTTGATGTAGTATTTTTTTTTTTTTCTTTTTTTTCTACAATGCATCATACTTTTGCATAACATGAAAATTGGGGATTGTTGGAATTTGCTTTAAAGATTAAAATTTTTGGTTAAGTATAAAATATGAAAAGTGACTTTGCGTCAATTTCGATCAAATATTCGGACTTGATCCAATGGTCAAATTATAAAATAAATAGATTAACTTATTCTACTATTCAAATAGATCATTGTGATGTATTTGAAATATCAAAATCAATTTCGAATGAATAAAATTTGCGGTCCAAAGTTGAAAACAAAGACTAAAAATTGGCAGAAAATTTTCCTAACTCCATTGCTCGCCTAACACTCGAGTGATGAGATTGTTGCTCGAGCGACAGACGGGAGAGAAGTTTATATTGAAAATATGATACTGGTGCTCGAGCGAGAGACTGGCGACAGGTTACTGACAGCAAGAGATACTTCGTAAGGTTGCGGAGTTTGGGACGTGTCACTTTACACACAACCTCTCTTCTTCTATAAATAGAACTATTTGGACGTCCATTATGCATTACATATCATTTTCATTGAGCATTATATCAAAAACTCTCCAACAATTATTCCAAAAACATTTTCTTGTAGAGAGAATAATCCGTTCGAGTTCGTTGTTGCCTTATAGTTTGAAGTGCTTCTACTATAAGGAAGTAATCCGTTGTATCTTGGGAGACAATAGTCATTACTCTGTTAGCACCGTTGCGGAGCAAATTTATCTTGAGGAAAGAGCGTTTTCACTTGCCTCGGATCATTTCATCGCTTTCTTCTTATACATTTTTATTTTTTGTTACTTTGTTTAACTTCGTTTCTACGTTGTTAAACTTATACTTTTGTTATCCACATTCAAAACAAACTTTACTATATTCCCCAACAAAATTCAAATATGGTAGCTTAGAAAGTGGACATCAGAGTTGTTGAATTGGGATGGATTTGCCATGGTGGTCAGAGACTAGCGTGAGAAAGAAAAAAATTGGAACGAAATTTAAGTTTGAAAAAAAACTGTATATTGGGAATTTAAAAGAAGTAATAGTAATGTGGGAATTAAATTCTTCACATGAATATTGGGTGTAATTATCCATTGATGTCATTTAAGGCACCAATGAAAGGAGATGATTTTCACTGTAGCCTAGTCAACGATATCATTTGAGAAAGAAGCTTAATTTACAAATAATTGATAAATGCTTCTTTTATGTAATTTCAAAGTTAAGTCATTTGAATTTCAAATTTGGGGGTGGGAGGATTT
The DNA here is from genome assembly GCA_019395295.1 of Osmanthus fragrans. Classification (NCBI taxonomy): domain Eukaryota; kingdom Viridiplantae; phylum Streptophyta; class Magnoliopsida; order Lamiales; family Oleaceae; genus Osmanthus; species Osmanthus fragrans. Next base: position 16,345,639 of record CM033350.1, read on the forward strand.
CTTCACAGACTCATTAAGAGATCCCGACGCCAATCCACTTCTCCAACACTATAAATCAATTTTTTTTTGTTCAAATGTTTGAATATCAAAGCAAGTTTATATTTTAATAGATAAATCTAAAGCATAAAACACATTACCCAATAATATTATAAGCAAAAAATAAAAAATTTCGAAACAAAACAAAATGAAGAAAATAACCATTAATATAAATTCTACCACACAATATGAGAGATGAAGATGAAGGTGAAGATGAAGGTGAAGATGTAAATGAAATTTGATGAAGAAACCTTGAAGGGTTGATTTGAGGTGAGAAAGGATTTCTTAGCTTTTCAAATTTCAACGTACAAAATGGGGTAAAATGAATATAGTAAATATTTTTATTTAAATACATTTAACAAATAAAAAAAAGAGTCAAACACTATTTTAGAAAAAAGGGCGGGTTACCTAGCCATTCTTCACTAAATGTATGTTTGATTATAAGTATGAAACTTGCATGGAAATAAAATAAATTCTCAACAATTGAATTGTCTAGAACTTATTTAAATAAAAATTATTAATTGAATGTATTTGATTAGTTTAGTACTCAATCTAAAAAATGATATACTTGTACATATTTTATTGGTAGGTAGATGAGAGAGATGATGATACATGAGAGAAAGAGAGATTCAAATGCCTGGAAAATAAAAACTTACCACTCCCTAAAGAAAACGTTTTCCTCGTTTTTGAGGAAAATATGGTCATGTGACCAACTTTTGAAAAATATTTTTTATTGAAAAAAAGCCAATCAAACACATCAAAAGTAGAAATTTAGATGGAACAAGAAAATTTTCAAAAAAAATAAAGCTAATCAAACACAACCTAATTTCTCTAGTGAATGGAGCTGGCAAAAAGCTCGACTTTGGAGCCTAAGGTCGGGGATGGCCTGCCTTCCACTTTGGAATTATCCACTTGTACAAAACTGTTTCTTCTGTAAAAATGACAGAATACTCATATGGGAGTGGGTCTCTTGTGAGTAAAATATTATTATATAAAAATGGGGCCCACTCCTTTGTATGTATTCTGTCATTTTTACAGGTTTTTTTTTTCTGTAACAACAACATCTCTCTTCCACTTTTGTGAGTAGGGCTGGCCAATTCATAACCCTATAGAATTCTTTTTTTGAAATAATAGGATTAATTGCACAAAATTACTGTCTTTTGGACCTCAATTGGAAGATATAATTTTTTATTGATTTTACAAAGAAAAACCATCTTTTTCTTTTAGGGCCTGTTTGATTGTGGCAAATTTTTCATGGAACTAGGAAAATCAATTCCATTTCCATCTTTTCCTTTGTTTGATTGCAAAATTCGCCATGAAATTGGTTTTCCTTCTCCCACATGTGCACAATTTCATTGATTTGGTGGAATTTCAATTTATTTGATTTTGGTGGGAGTTGGTTTTCCACTTTTTTTTGTTTTTTTTTTTTGGGCAATTGAAACAAATTTTATCCCCAATTGTAAAAAAAATTATCCCTTTAATTGACAACAAAGCCAAACGAACACAATTTTTTTGTTTTTCTGGCAATCCAAACAAATTTTATCCTTTTAATTGACAAATTTCTTAAAAAATAAAACCAAACAAACACCAAAAGATAGAAAATTTTACCATGTTTCAGGTGAAAAAAATATACCAATAAAACACAATTAATTGATAATTCCAAGCAAAACAAATTCTAGACAATTTAATTCCCTAAAATTCGTTTTCTTTTCACCCAAATTCTATCTTGCAATCAAACAAACGGGTCATGTCTTTTGTTTTATTTTTACCAATTCACTCAAACTGTGAAAAAGATGATTTAGGGACAACCGATTTGAAGGTTGATTCATCTAAAGTTCATCTCGTAAATCATCCTAAATCCATCAAATTTTTACCTAGATTCCACTATTCTTCATCTCCTTCACTAATCATTCTCTCTATTGTGTTGATAAATCGTAAATGATGGTTACCTATAATAGTGCTAAATCGAATTCGAAAAGTTTGATTTCTAATTCTATGAAAAGATTAAGTGGAAGAAGTCTACATTAGGTGTTGAAAAGGGTTAATGTGAAGAAGAATGTTTGATAGGCAAGTATATTTAGCTTTAATAGATTATTTCCCGTGGAGTGAAATTTATTTTAGGTTTTCATTTTAACTTTCATTGTTTGTTATTTTTTTGACTTGAAGTGTATTGTTTTGTTGTAGGGTCTTCGGTTGTTACACCTTCCACATTTTTTACTTCCTTATCCTTTTGGTGGCCCTCTTGGCCTTTTTTTTGTTGGAATTGGAGTAACACATCTCATCATGACATCTTTGGGTATGGTCCAACTGGTACGATCCTTAGATGGTAAAATCTTACCTTTGTGTATCTCAACAAACATATGATGACTTTATGTAGTATCTTGAACAATAATCATAAGGGTTGGAGTTTTTCTTTGCAAGGACCGCCAAACCATGTGAACAGTGCATTTAATCAATTTGAAATATATTGTAAGTACATATCCTTTCTTGGATGTTCACCAAATTTGATCTACTATCATATCTCTAAGTCATAACGAGTTCCAATGGATAAGATAATTAGATTATATTTAAGCATAGCTAATGATAAGAAAGTTTCCTTGTAATCATTGTCTTTTTTTTAGTAAAACCCTTTGTCACAAGCCTATATTTAAATGTTTCTATCTTCCCATTTATTCCTATCTCTCTTGTAGATCCAATTGCACTTGTGGGTTTAACCCATTTAGGTACATCTACATCTATACTTTGCTAGAGTATACGGACTCCATTTTCTGATTTTGTAGCATATTTCCATGGTTATGTATCTATGCCCTCCATGAGTCCCTTGAAGGATGTGGTAATTTCTTTTTGCTCAATGGTGACTGCCTTGGATGACTCTTCATAAAGAAAGTACCTAGAGGGTGGTCTAATAACCCTCCATACTTTGTCTAAGATTTGGAGTTTCTTGATGGTCTTGTTCAACTGGGTATAGATTTAACTCTCCCACTATATCATCAAGTCCTTGATCAACTGTCTTAGTTATTGTACCTTTGGTTGCTCGTGAATGAATGATGATAAAGTTCATTTTCCCGACGATTTTCTTCCTGCCTCATCAAATGGAATAACATGTTGAGGTGTTGCTTGTGTATTACTCCCACTCAAATCGTGAAAGATTTAATGATTCATAGGGATTACTAGATTTGGAGTTACCGGATTCAATCCACACTTACCGGATTTTAGTTTATAACTTACCTGTTTCAAATGCACTTACTGGTATTTGCTTAATACACTTACTGGATCCAAAAGACACTTACTGTATATAAGTTAAGGTATCTAATATACGGTATTTAGCTGTAATAATCCGATAAGCACAAGAAATCTCAAGAAACGAGAGAGATGAAGTTGGGGAAGAAGAGAGACACTGCTCCAGCCTTTTTCATTCATATAAATAGACTTACAAATTATTAAAAAAAACAAATAAGATCTTCTAACTATACCTATTACAAGACATTACAAAGTTGATAGATTTTTACACCATACTACTACTACTACTACTACCAACTTGCACCTAAAAATCAGGAAATGATAATTACCAAATGATACAAAAATATCAACAACAAAAATGTCATGTTACATTCAACATTCATCCTTGACATTTTTGTTTGAAATACCAATAAGATTTCTTAGTGTTTCAAACTTTGCCTTAGCTAAAAATTTGGTTAATAGCAATGAACCAGCTTTATTTCACTTTGTTCCTGAGCTTCCCTGATTGAATGATATCTGATTTTGATGTGCTTGGTTCTACCATGGAAGACCAAAATTTTCACCATGGTAACTATGGACTGATTATCACAATAAATAACTGTGGCCTCATCTTTCTTGAATTTCAGATCTTCTAACACCTTCCTTAGCAAAATTGCTTGATTTGTTGCTTCTGAAGCAGCTATGTACTCAGTTTCAGCTGTTGATTGGGCCACCATATTTTGTTTTATTGAATTCCAGCATATGGTGCTTGATCCAATATAGAATATGTAACCAAAAGTGCTTTTCATCTCCTCAAAGCTCACAGCTCAATCACTATCGGTGTAGCCTGTTAACTTGCACAGTTCTGACTTTCTGAACCAGATTCCCATTTCATTAGTTCCTTTAATATACCTCAAAACTCTTTTGGCCGCTTGAAAATGCAATTCACTAGGCTCCTGTCAGAATCTTGATAGAAGATTTGCAGCATAAGTTATATCAGGTCTAGTTGCTGCTACATACAATAGACAACCAATCAAACTTCTGTAAATCTTTGCATTAATCTTCTTTGCACTATCTTCCTTCAACAATTTTTCATTATGAACTAATGGTGTATTCACAGCCTTACAGTTTTCCATGTTGAACCTCCTTAACACATCATTTGCAAATTTTCTTTGACTGATGAATATGCTTTGCTGATTTTGATAAATCTTAATTCCTAGAAAATAATGCATCTCTCCCAAATCAGTCATTTCAAAAGCCTTCTTTAATTCATCCATTACTTTTCTAATTTCTTTGTTGTTGCTACCAGTGATTAAGAGATCATCAACATAGAGTGATATGATGAACATTTCTTCTTCCACTTGTTTCACACACAAAGTTTGTTCATTTAAACTCTTTGTAAAATCAAGATATCCACGATGGCTATCAATTCGAGTGTACCAGGCTCTTGGAGACTGCTTTAAACCATATAAGACTTTCCTTAAAAGATACACTTTATCCTGATTTGCATTCATCAGAAAACCTTCAGGTTGCTCTATAAAAATCTCCTCATTCAAGTATCCATTAAGAAAGGCTGATTTGACATCAAGTTGATAAATTTTCCAACCACTTTGAGCTGCAATTGCCATCAGCAATCTGATAGTTTCATACCTTACAACAGGAGCAAATGTATCAGTGAAATTAATACCAAACCGCTGAGCATATTCCTTTACTACCAACATTGCTTTCAACTTGTTAAATGATCTATCAGGATTCAATTTTGTTATGTACACCCACTTAACTCCAATCACCTGCTTATTCTGAGGTCTATCAGTCAATTCCCAGGTGTCATTCTTTTCTATCATCTTAATTTCTTCCTCCATTGCAGCCATCCAGTTAGATGATTTCGATGCTTCTTCAAAGCTTGCAGGTTCAACTATAGCTGTATTGCAACTTGCATAGATGTCTGCAAGTGGTCTCATCTTCACTCTGCCATTGTCTATGTCTGGATCATCATCTGATTTCAACTCATCTCCAATAATTCCTCATTCTCTGTTTTCTCTGTTTTGAGAAATCAATTCACTTGTTTTTGATTCCTCAATTGAACTTGCCTCCCAATTCCATATAGTTTCCTCATCTACCTTGAGATCCCTGTTGGAGATTATCCTTTTTGACTTAGGATTAAACACTTTATATCCTTTTGCATTGCTACAATAACCAACTAATATTCCAACCTGAGCCTTGTCACTTAGCTTATCTCTCTTTGCATCAGGAATGTGAGTGTAACAAACACTCCCAAATACTTTTAAATGTGAGATATCTGGTTTCACATCATACCAAGCCTCAAAAAGTGTCTTCTTCTCAACTGATATTGTAGGCAACTGGTTGAGAAGATAAACAACAATGTTAACTGCTTTCAGCCCAGAGCTCCTTAGACACTTTTTTCTCAATCAACAAGCACCTAGCCATTTCCATCACAGTCCTATTCTTCCTTTCACTTACTTCATTTTGTTGAGGAGAATAGAGAATGATTAACTAATGTTTGATACCTTCAGCATTGCAGAAACTGTCAAATTTTTCATAGTTGTACTCAGTTCCATTATCACTTTTTATTGTCTTTATACTGCATCCACTTTCATTCTCTACCATGCGTTTAAATTTCTAAAACACACCTGCAACCTCTGATTTTGCCTTCAGAAAGTATACCCAGCACATCCTTGTCAAGTCATCAATAAAAAGAATGAAATATCTGCTGCTATTCAGTGTGGTAGTTTTTATTGGACCACAAACATTTGAGTGCACCAACTCAAGCTTTTTGACTGCCCTGTTTGACTGATTTTTTGAAAAAGACAACCTCGTTTGTTTTCCAAATTGACATACATTGCATACACAGACATCTTCTATGACTTTAGGCAAGTTTTCAACTAGATTAAGATCATGCATTTGCCTAAGTGAAGTGTGGCTAGCATAACCAAATCTTCTATGCCATAAAGAGGTTTCATTAACTTCAGCTAAACATGCTTGAGAATTAACTTTTTTTCCAATCTATAGGAAAACTTCTATTAATCATTTTAACTGTCATTAACTCCTTTCCAGATTCATCTAATATAGTGCAGGCTTTCTCTTTAAACATCAAGCTATGATTTTTCTCCAACAATTGCCCTACACTAATAAGATTTTGATATATTTTATGCACATATAAAACATCAAGAATATGTTTAATACCTGTGGAAGTTTGTACATCAATCACTCCAATGCCTTTTACTTCAACAAAATCACCATTTCCAACTTTAACTCTGGATCTGTAAGCTTCATTCAGTTCTACGAAAATGTTGGAGTCTGATGTCATATGGTGAGTACAACTACTGTCCAATAGCCAAGTATCAACATTGCTGCAAGCCTTGATAGCAGAGAACAAATGTTCCTTAGCCACTTCATTCTGATTTTCTGTCATTTTTGCCTGTTGCTGAATCTGTTACCCTTTGTTTTTGCAAACCTTCTCCGTATGACCAAATTGTTTGCAACCTCTGCATTGAAAATCAGGTCTATACTAGCACCATTTAGGTGAATGTCTCTTCCTTTTACAATGAGGACAATGTGCAATTTGTCCTCTTTGTTTGCTAACCTGCTACTGTCTTCAGCCTTCTTTGGAAAAGGTTTCTTCGAACCAAAGTTTGATGAAGCTTTGTATTTTCCTTTAACAAACAAGGCTCCTTCTGTTTGTTCCTTATTCCTCACCAGCCTTCTTTGCTCAGTTGCTTGCAATGCATTAACCAATTCAGCCAAGGTTATGGATGACAGATCTCTAGAATCTTCTAATGAAGATATCTTTGCTTCGAATTTTTCAGGTAGACTTATCAAAACCTTATTCACCACTCTTTTGTTAGGTAAATCGTCTCCCAATTGTCTGATTTGATTTACTATCTTCATCATCCTATCTGAAAAATCTTTCACAACATTTGTGTCCTTCATCTTTAAGTTCTCAAACTCCCTTCTAAAATTGAGTACTTGCATCTGCCTAGTCCTTTTATTACCTTGATATTCTTCTTTCAGAACATCCCATGCCTCTTTTGCATTATGACAAGTCATGATTCTTGTGAAAATAGCATCAGACACGACTGACTATATACAAGAGAGTGCTTTGAAATTCTTTGCTACATCTTCACTATGTTGCTTTATCTGAGCTACTGTTGGATTAGCTCTCAATGGTGGAGGCTCAGCTCAATTTTTAGTAATCTCCCACAAATCATAAGCTTTGAGGTAGGCCTTCATCTTTGCAACCCAGAAGTTGTAGTTTCCCCTATGAAGGTAGATGGTAGTGGTGCTGAAAATCCATTCGAAGCCATTTCTTTCCTGTCAACCTGTATACCTCTTTTTTTATGGTCTCTTTATCTGCTCCTGCTCTTCTTTTTCTCCTCTTTCAGTCCCTTCTCAAAGATGATTTAAGGCTCTGATACCATGAAAGATTTAATGATTCAAAGGGAATACCGGATTTGGAGTTACCAGATTTAATCCTCACTTACTGGATTTTAGTTTATAACTTGCCGGTTTCAAATGCACTTACCGGTATTTGCTTAATACACTTACCGGATCCAGAAGACACTTACCGTATATAAGTTAAGGTATCTAATATATGGTAATTGACTGTAATAATCCGGTAAGCACAACAAACCTCAAGAAACGAGAGAGATGAAGTTGGGGAATAAGAGAGACACTCTCCAGCCTTTTTCATTCATATGAATAGACTTACAAAGTATTAAAAAAAACAAATAAGGTCTTCCAACCATACCTACTACAAGACATTACAAAGTTGATAGATTTTTACACCATACTACTAGTACCAATTTGCACCTTAAAATCAGGAAATGATAATTATCAAAAGATACAAAAATATCAACAACAAAAATGTCATGCTACATTCAACAAATCGACTCTCATAAAATATGTAGGCTGTACAGAACCATTGATTAGAGGTTCTACGCAGATCTTTGCAGTAGATAAGCTAGGAACACTTTCATTCATTTCTTCCAATAGAACCTTATCATTGGACTCTCTTTCTTTAATATACGTGTCTTCTAAGAAGGCTGTATTTGTACTGACAAATACTCGTATTATCTTGTGGACTATAAAAGAGATAAGCTCTAGCTCCTTGGATAACCTGTAAATATGCCCAATTTTGATCTAGCGTCCATCTGTCCTTTAGCACTTGTGCTGAACATCCCCATATGCGAATGTGCCACATATTTAGTTTCTGTCCATTCTATAGTTCCAAGGTATTTTAGTAACAGATTTAGCTGATACTAGGTTGAGTAGATATATGGTTGTTACTAAGGCATATCCCGTAAAGAAACTTGTAAAAGTAGAAAAACTAAGCATTAATCTAACCATATCTAGAAGGGTGCATTTTTTCCTTTTTGACATACCATTTTATTGAGGTGTGTGCTCTCAATTGAGAAAAAAAATTCCATTTTCTGATGGATATGTCTTAAACTCTTAGGAGAGATATTCTCCATCTAGATATGATCGAAATGTTTTTATATTCTTACCTAATTGCTTTTCCGCTTCGGTCCCAATTTATTTGAACTTTTCAAAAGCTTTAGATATGTGAGCCATTGGATAAACATAATTATATATCTAGAATAATCATCAGTAAATGTGATAAAGTGCACATACGCTCCTTGAGCTTGTGTGCTATTGGATCCACAAATGTCAGACTTGCACTATTTCTAAAACTTCATTGGCCCTTTGTCCTTTACAGGAAATGGATTTTTTTAGTCATCATTTAAAGGTTCATCTTTTAAGCCTTTGAATTCTAACAGAAGGTGCCACGACCGAGTTTCATTAGTATGAGTTACCTTTTCAATTTTATGATTATTTGTATTATGATGCAATGAGCCAACAATATGTTCTAATAAAGCATACAAATTGTTTATCAATTGTCCCTTACATATAATGACTTTGTTCAATTTAATCTCAATAAAAAAATGCATAAAAGTAATAGAATATCTTATTCCCAATAACAAAGCGAAGGAAACTAAGTTCTGTGTAATATCTGGACAAAATAACAATTATTTAAAATCAATGCTCTCTAATTATCAAAATAAAGATAAATAGTGTCAGTGGCTTTTGCAGATATCACTTTTCTTGTGCCGACTCCGAGATTGTACTCGCCTTCACTAAGTTGTTTGGTTACTTGGAACCTAGGCAAAGATTTACAACCATGGTTAATAGCTCCAGAATCTGCAATCTAGGTACTAGTAGAATCAACTACAAGCAAGTCTCAATGTAGGGATATGCCCTTACCTTGTTTTTTTGGAAGCTAGGTATTCCGAGCAATGAATATTCTAGCTACAATGAAAGCACTTTCCTTTGGGTTTCCCCTCGGTCTGGCCTTGTTCTGTGGTTGTTGTCATTTCTCAACAAACTTCTTTCTCTTTTGCCTCTCTTTCCTTTCGATTTAGGATTAGGGTTTCTACCAGAAAATGCAACCATGGCTTTTCCACTTTTAGTCTTAAGAACACTTTGGAGCTCCTTCATTTACTCGGTTAGAGACATGTTGACACGACCCATCCCGAGTCAACCAAACTGACCCGACACGTGTCGTGCGCCGATGGTAGATTCCAACTAAACAATGGACCCACCACCAAGGCAACTTGACTTCCTTTGACAGGGACATATTTTTAAAAGAATTTTGACAGAGTTCCCTTTAAAATATGGACGAAAACAACCTGAACAAAATTAATTTCCTCAAACATGCACCTTTAATTTTAAAATAGGGTATATCAACCCCCACCACACAACCAATTCAACATATCATACACTGGAATGAAATCTTCACCATTATACACCTCGAATACTACAATTGCACTATACTTTTAAAAGATACAAAAGTGCACTAACTCCTGATATAATTACATCTTTACCCAAAATGCATATTACCAAAATATGAACCCCATAAACTCATAATAAGAACCATACAATCAAAAACTTGGTGGCTCAATTTGACAGATCGTCAGGCTCAGAATGGCTCAACTCAGCTACTATCTGATAAGAAAATTTTAACAAAAATGTGAGTTTGCAACTCAGTGAGTGGATAATTTCGCAATTAGATATAACTTTCCATTTATGATAACTTATGAAAACTCCAACATCTTGACTACGTTAAAAATATTCTGGAAGCTGATAATACTTTTAAAACTAACCATCATGAAATCATAACAACATTTATTCTGTATACTGTATAAACCAAATTCTGCATTCTGCAACTTAATAAGCAACACTGAAAAATCACACCAAAAGGTACCCTATACATGACAAAACTACTAAATTTTGTAATTCTCACATTCTTCAATTCAGTCATACGCGCGCAGAGCTATAATCTGTCATACACTATGGAAACACATTCACAATAGTGCAGAGCGGGTAAATCACCATACAGTCATACATTGTGGAAACACATTCACACCAGTGCAGACTAGGGTAAAATCACAATAACAGCCATACACTGTGGAAACACATTCACACCAGTGCAGACTAGGGTAAAATCACAATAACAGCCATACACTGTGGAAACACATTCACACCAGTGCAGACTAGGGTAAAATCACCTGGGTACTTTCTGGTGGTTTTAAAAATAACTTGAAACATGTTGAAATATGTCATACTCATATAACATGCCAATGGAATCATTTAACAGAGTGAAATTTATCTTTAAAAAGAACTTGCTATAAATTCACTCTATCCTGAAAATCATGCTTTCTAAATCAATCATCTGAAATAAATAACTTTTGCAGCTTATATGGTTTACCATAAGAAATCTAATAAACAGTTATTTTATATAAACTTGAGAACTATTAGAATTTAAATAAATGCTTATTTTGAAAAAATAGATATCCACTCACATAATACAAGATATAGCCTAAGATGGTCGGTAGGCTTTCCCAACTTCCTCGTCACCACCTGAAATACGATACAAGATAACCAATTTACTACTACCGTACCAAATATTCTTAACATATAATCATGAAATATTAAAACTTGACTTCTCGGCACTTGAATATATTCTTTAATTTCCTTCACAATCGGAACTAATTCTACCTTCTATTCCATTCACTAAAATCTAATTCATCAAAATAATCTTCATTCCAAACTTAAAAAGAATTCCTTCTTCCAAGCTAGTAAAACTAATAACCATAATTCAACCAAATTAAATTTTCCATATTATACCACAATTTCATGCTTCAAATCTATATTTCATCATCTCTATCATTCCTACAAAATTCCTTACTTAATAATCTCAATTAAAAATCTAGGGTTTGCCAAAATTCTAATCTCTTAACTTAATTCAAATAGAAACTAAATAATCCACAATCTAGAGCTCTAAAATGCACCAATATTCCATAATTTCGAAACCCTAGAAATTTAACATCACAATAACATAAATAATTTACATCTTCTTCTCTAAAAAATTAGAAATTTGAACCCAAAATAATGATAGCAACACTTACTTTTTTTTTTCTTCTTTTTTCCCTTCTTTTTTTCCTTTCTTTTTCCTCTTTTTCCTTCCTTTTTCTCCCTTTCTTCCCTGCGTTTACTCCTCTGCCGATTTCTCCCCTTCTACTAGGTGTTTGTATGTGTTTTTGAATGAAAAGAATGGTCAAAAGTCTATTAAAATGGTCCAAGTCAAAATTTGCAAAAATAAGCCCCTCAACTCTCATTTTAAAAATTACTTGGCCCTTATAACTTCCATAATTAGAAAAGCAATTTTCCAACTTAAAATATATCCAATTAAATCCTCAAGTATTGCAAATTTATAAAATAAGTCCCATCAAAATAATTTACTTCAATTTAGTCCTTATTTGAATTGAATTTGACTAGTCAATTTTTGACTTTGACTAAGAAAAACTTGGTTGTAACAATCTTACCTCCTTAAAAGAATTTCGTCCTCGAAATTCACTCGGAACTGGTTATGCAATGAATAAATGTGGATATTGAGCACGCATATGATCCTCGTACTCCCATGTAGCTTCTTCTAGTGTCTGATTCTGCCAAATTACCTTTACAAATGAAATTGCCTTGTTTCGCTGCATTTGCACTTTTCTGTCTAGAATTCTCACTGGCTCTTCTATATAAGTCAAATTTTCCTTCAACTGAACTGGTTGAGACTCTAGAACATGAGAAGGATCTGCAACATACTTGCGAAGCATGGAAACATGAAAGACATCATGAATTCTGGATAATTCATTTGGTAGCTCTAAATGATAAGCAACTGGGCCAATCCGCTCAATAATTTGATAAGGTCCAATATATCGTGGACTCAACTTTCCTCGTTTGCCAAATCTCAACACTCCTTTCCAAGGCGACAATTTTAGAAATACTTTATCCCCAACTGCAAATTCAAGATCTTTTCTTCGTCTATCTGCATAACTTTTCTGTCTATCTTGTGATGCTTTCAACTTTTCTCTGATCGATTTCACATTTTCTGAAGTCATTTGAATCAATTCAGGCCCAACTAGCTTTCTCTTACCAACTTCATCCCAACACACTGGCGTTCTACATTTTCGACCATATAAAGCTTCAAAAGGAGCCATTTCTATACTGGAGTGGTAACTGTTATTGTAAGCAAACTCTATCAAGGACAAATGAGTATCCCAGCTACCTTTAAATTCCAAAACACAAGCCCTCAACATGTCCTCAAGAGTTTGTATGGTCCTCTCCGACTGGCCATCCGTCTGAGGGTGAAAAGCTGTACTGAAATGTAGCTTAGTACCCAACGCTTCCTGCAAACTAGGCCAAAATTTAGATGTAAATCGAGGATCTCTATCTGATACAATAGATAAAGGAGTACCATATGAGCTCACTATCTCATCCACATACAACTTTGCCAACTTATTTAAAGTATAAGTTGCTTTGATTGGCAAGAACCTTGCCGTTTTAGTCAAACGATCTACAATAACCCAAACACCATCATGACCACTCTGAGTACGAGGAAGACCAAATAAAAAGTCCATAGTAATGTGCTCCCACTTCCATTCTGGAATAGGTAATGGCTGTAAAAGTCCTGCCGTTTTCTGACGAACTGGCTTTACCTGCTGACATATAAGACATTTAGATACAAAATCTGCTATCTCTCTCTTCATACCAAGCCACCAGTAATGATCTTTCAGTGTGTGATACATTTTAGCACTGCCTGGATGCATAGCATAAGCAGAACTATGTGCTTCTTCTAAAATCTCTTTCTTCAATTCTGGAATATTTGGAACACATAATCTATTACCCATAACCAATGCACCATCATCTCTTATAACATAATCTGTTCTTAACCCAGCACTAACTTCTGCTTTCAATGTTCTCAATGTCTGATCTTGAGATTGGGCTTCTTTAACCTTATCAATCAAGGTAGGCCTCACCTGGAAGTAAGCTAATAATGCTCCTGAAGTAGTAGCTGACAGTTGAGTATTCAACTTTTTGAATTCACAAATCAAGGAAGCACATACTGCACTGGATGAAGAAAAAGAGCCAATCTTTCTACTGAGGGCATCCGCAACTACATTAGCTTTCCCTGGATGGTAATTAATCTTGCAATCATAATCCTTTATCAACTCCAACCATCTTCTTTGTCTCAAATTCAGTTCTTTTTGATCAAAGATATACTTTAGACTTTTGTGATCGGTAAATATTTGACATTTTTCACCATAAAGGTAATGCCTCCAAATCTTTAATGCCAACACTACTGCAGCTAACTCCAAATCATGTGTTGGATAGTTTAACTCGTGCTTCTTCAATTGTCTTGAAGCATAAGCTATAACTTTTCCATTCTGCATTAGAACACATCCCAGTCCTTGGCGTGAAGCGTCACTATAGATCACAAACTCTTCACCTGGAGATGGAAGAGTAAGTATAGGAGCAGAAACTAATCTTTCTTTCAGCTCTTGAAAACTCTTTTCACATTCTTCACTCCATACAAACTTGGAATTCTTTCGAGTCAAACTAGTCAGAGGAAGAGCAATTTTGGAAAAATCCTCTACAAACCGACGATAATAACCTGCTAACCCAAGGAAACTCCTTACCTCTGTAACATTAGTAGGGCGTTCCCATTTCATTATCGCCTCAATTTTCTGAGGATCTACAAAAATACCTTCTGCTGAGATAACATGACCTAGAAATACAACTTTGTCCAGCCAAAATTCACATTTGCTGAACTTAGCATACAACTGCTTATCTCGCAAAATCTGCAAAATAATCCTCAAATGCTCAGTATGCTCATCACGATTGCGAGAATAGACCAATATATCATCGATAAAAACAATCACAAATTTGTCTAAATATGGGTGAAGTACCCTATTCATCAAGTCCATAAATGCAGCCGGAGCATTAGTTAATCCAAACGGCATCACCAAAAATTCATAATGGCCATACCGAGACCTAAAAGCAGTCTTCGGTACATCAACATCTCTAATTTTGAGCTGATGATACCCTGAACGCAAATTAATTTTAGAAAATACTGTAGCACCTCGAAGTTGGTCAAACAAATCATCAATACGAGGCAACGGGTACCTGTTGCGAATAGTCACTTTATTCAACTGTCTGTAATCAATACACAATCTCATCGTACCATCTTTCTTCTTCACAAACAAGACTGGTGCTCCCCATGGGGATACACTGGGTCTAATGAAACCCTTGTCAACCAAATCTTGTAACTGAACTTTCAACTCCTTCAACTCTGCTGGAGCCATTCTGTAAGGTCTCTGTGAAATAGGGTTAGTCCCTGGAATCAAGTCAATGGTAAACTCAATTTCTCTATTTGGAGGTAACCCTGGAAGATCTTCAGGAAAGACATCGGGAAACTCTCTTACCACCGGTATATCTTCAAGTTTCAGTTTAGTGATTTGGGTGTCGATCACATAGGCTAAATACGCCGAACAACCTTTCCTAAGCAATCTATCAGCATCAAGTGCGGATATGATACATGAAGGTAATATCCTTCGCTCACCACTAAAAACAATTTCAGGCTCTTCTGGCCTTCTAAATATCACTTCTTTGCGGAAACAATCAACTGAAGCATGATTTGCAGCTAAAAAGTCCATGCCCAATATAACATCAAAATCATGGATATCAAGTGGAATCAAATTAGCTTTCAACTCTCGGTCATTCACTTTAATCACACAATCCTTGTAAACACTATTAGCCAAAAGTGAATCTCCTACCGGAGTCGCTACTACTAAATCACTGTCTAATGGTTCTGACTTATGGTTCGCATGAATAACAAATGCATGTGATATAAATGAATGTGTAGCACCAGAATCAATTAAAGATCGAGCCTGTTTGCCAAAAATAAATAACGTACCCATGACTACATCTGGTGACTCATCAGCATCATGCTGAGTCACAGCAAATACTCTCCCCTGAGTCTTAGGACGTCCTGCCTGGCCCTTCTGTCTAGAACCACTACTGCCAGCAACATCAGATTGAATAAGACCAGTAGTACCTGCTTTACCTGCCAACGCATCCTGATTCTGATTCTGTCTAGAAATACCAACACCTGGCTGTGAAGATGCCCCCTGTGATAAACTGCCCTGCTGAAGACGAACTGGGCACTCTCTCCTTATATGTCCAGTTTGACCACAATGATAACAAGTGCTAACCCTTTTTAGGCACTCACCAGAATGAAACTTTCCACACAACTGACACTGAGAGAATCTAGCAACACTAGAGCTATCTCCCTGTCCAAGAGTAAATGGTCTCTGAGAAGATCCCAGGGTCTGTGAACGACTATACCCTGGCTGATGTACTGGCCTCTGGCCTGATCTCAAGCTCTGACTTCCACGAGATCTGGATTTAAAACTACCAGGAGTAAAAACACCTAAACCACTTCCTCGACGATCCCTCGGCGATCTACTCATAGAGGCTCCTGCCAATGTCTGATTACTACTACCAACTCTAGGCCTTATTTGTGATTGGCCACTGTGTCGTTCTGAAAGACTTTTCTCAACCCTCAACGCTGCTTCTACGAGTTTTCCAAAATTTTCATATCCCGATGCCGTTACCACCGATCTGATTTCTTCTTTCAAACCGCCCTCAAATCTCCTGCACTTATTAATTTCATCCGCTATAAGTACTGCAGCATATTTTGACAACTCTATAAACTTCTTTTGATACTCTGCCACAGTGGAAGTCTGTACTAGCTTCAAAAATTCATTTTGTTTATCAGTCTTGTAAGATCGAGGACAGTAATACTCGTTAAAATCATCTTTAAAATTACTCCATGTGATCACAGAAGGCGTAACATATTTACCCTGCACTGATCTCCACCAGTCATACGCACCTCCTTCTAGCAAGAAGGTAGCCAGGCGCAATTTTCGATCATCAGGGCAATCCATGACCTCAAACACTCTTTCAATCCGAACTAGCCAGGATTCAGCTTCTGCTGGATCAGCCGTGACTGTGAATACTTTGGCTCCTAATTTGGTAGCTCGCTCAATGCTGTACTCTTTATCTGAGCCACGTAGAGCCGACGCAACAGCTGAAGCAATTCTATCAGCTATAATATCAGCCTGAGCTACATTCCCATGTCCTTGCTGGTCAGAAGTCTGCTGAACAAACTCCTCAACTCTACTAGCATCTCTATCAGCATCAACTCGTGGTTGAGGCGGCACATCCTGAGGCCTACGAGCTTTACCACCACGGGCCATGACTTCCAACTACCAAATATATATGATATGTTCAGAACAAAATTAAAATAAATGCGATGCAAGCTAACTCTATAACCATGCTCTGATACCAATTGACACGACCCGTCCCGAGTCAACCAAACTGACCCGACACGTGTCGTGCGCCGATGGTAGATTCCAACTAAACAATGGACCCACCACCAAGGCAACTTGACTTCCTTTGACAGGGACATATTTTTAAAAGAATTTTGACAGAGTTCCCTTTAAAATATGGACGAAAACAACCTGAACAAAATTAATTTCCTCAAACATGCACCTTTAATTTTAAAATAGGGTATATCAACCCCCACCACACAACCAATTCAACATATCATACACTGGAATGAAATCTTCACCATTATACACCTCGAATACTACAATTGCACTATACTTTTAAAAGATACAAAAGTGCACTAACTCCTGATATAATTACATCTTTACCCAAAATGCATATTACCAAAATATGAACCCCATAAACTCATAATAAGAACCATACAATCAAAAACTTGGTGGCTCAATTTGACAGATCGTCAGGCTCAGAATGGCTCAACTCAGCTACTATCTGATAAGAAAATTTTAACAAAAATGTGAGTTTGCAACTCAGTGAGTGGATAATTTCGCAATTAGATATAACTTTCCATTTATGATAACTTATGAAAACTCCAACATCTTGACTACGTTAAAAATATTCTGGAAGCTGATAATACTTTTTAAAACTAACCATCATGAAATCATAACAACATTTATTCTGTATACTGTATAAACCAAATTTTGCATTCTGCAACTTAATAAGCAACACTGAAAAATCACACCAAAAGGTACCCTATACATGACACAAAACTACTAAATTTTGTAATTCTCACATTCTTCAATTCAGTCATACGCGCGCAGAGCTATAATCTGTCATACACTATGGAAACACATTCACAATAGTGCAGAGCGGGTAAATCACCATACAGTCATACATTGTGGAAACACATTCACACCAGTGCAGACTAGGGTAAAATCACAATAACAGCCATACACTGTGGAAACACATTCACACCAGTGCAGACTAGGGTAAAATCACAATAACAGCCATACACTGTGGAAACACATTCACACCAGTGCAGACTAGGGTAAAATCACCTGGGTACTTTCTGGTGGTTTTAAAAATAACTTGAAACATGTTGAAATATGTCATACTCATATAACATGCCAATGGAATCATTTAACAGAGTGAAATTTATCTTTAAAAAGAACTTGCTATAAATTCACTCTATCCTGAAAATCATGCTTTCTAAATCAATCATCTGAAATAAATAACTTTTGCAGCTTATATGGTTTACCATAAGAAATCTAATAAACAGTTATTTTATATAAACTTGAGAACTATTAGAATTTAAATAAATGCTTATTTTGAAAAAATAGATATCCACTCACATAATACAAGATATAGCCTAAGATGGTCGGTAGGCTTTCCCAACTTCCTCGTCACCACCTGAAATACGATACAAGATAACCAATTTACTACTACCGTACCAAATATTCTTAACATATAATCATGAAATATTAAAACTTGACTTCTCGGCACTTGAATATATTCTTTAATTTCCTTCACAATCGGAACTAATTCTACCTTCTATTCCATTCACTAAAATCTAATTCATCAAAATAATCTTCATTCCAAACTTAAAAAGAATTCCTTCTTCCAAGCTAGTAAAACTAATAACCATAATTCAACCAAATTAAATTTTCCATATTATACCACAATTTCATGCTTCAAATCTATATTTCATCATCTCTATCATTCCTACAAAATTCCTTACTTAATAATCTCAATTAAAAATCTAGGGTTTGCCAAAATTCTAATCTCTTAACTTAATTCAAATAGAAACTAAATAATCCACAATCTAGAGCTCTAAAATGCACCAATATTCCATAATTTCGAAACCCTAGAAATTTAACATCACAATAACATAAATAATTTACATCTTCTTCTCTAAAAAATTAGAAATTTGAACCCAAAATAATGATAGCAACACTTACTTTTTTTTTTCTTCTTTTTCCCTTCTTTTTTTCCTTTCTTTTTCCTCTTTTTCCTTCCTTTTTCTCCCTTTCTTCCCTGCGTTTACTCCTCTGCCGATTTCTCCCCTTCTACTAGGTGTTTGTATGTGTTTTTGAATGAAAAGAATGGTCAAAAGTCTATTAAAATGGTCCAAGTCAAAATTTGCAAAAATAAGCCCCTCAACTCTCATTTTAAAAATTACTTGGCCCTTATAACTTCCATAATTAGAAAAGCAATTTTCCAACTTAAAATATATCCAATTAAATCCTCAAGTATTGCAAATTTATAAAATAAGTCCCATCAAAATAATTTACTTCAATTTAGTCCTTATTTGAATTGAATTTGACTAGTCAATTTTTGACTTTGACTAAGAAAAACTTGGTTGTAACACATGTCCACTTCGTAGAGATTATAATCCACTTTAAATTGGGAGAACAGACGTTGAAGAGTCTCCAAAACCAAGACGTTCTGAGTCCTCGAGCCATTTGAAGCCCCTAACCTTATCCACGTTAAATAATATGATAGTAGTCAACATATGATCTCTAACGGGTGTCTCCAGTTTCATGCGTAGGCTCATTATAGACTTATTGGCGGATTTCCTAGCTTGATGGCTTTAGTGTCCAAACATATCCTTAAATCTTTCCATTATGTCACAAAATCTTTCCATACTCTGATGTTTCTACTACAAATGTAGCAGCGAGCCATCTCATTAGATTGACGTCACTTGTCATATGCTACCTTATCAAAAGGAGTAGATATGTTAGTTGGTTCATCGGGGCAAGAATCGTCAAGCACAAATTTATATTTCTCTTTAGTAAGTACAATCATTAAATTGCGTTGATAGTCTACATAATTTTTGTCCACAAGTTGGTTTTTGCTCAGGATTAATTATAACGGATTAAGCAAAATTGTCCCGAAAATTTAAATAACATGCATAGTTAAATTGAGCAAATAATGTTTATGCATTATTACAATAACACAACAATGACCTATAAATCTCGTTATTTTTAACACGCCCCTCTTTAGGGGAGACCACTGTAATTATTGGCTAGACTAAGACCTCCTGCTAAAATTACTATTCTAACATGTCACATTGTAGTAAAATTAGCACCATCTTAAATTTGGGCATCTATACCACCGTTGAAACATACTACATGAATATCGTCGGTGATTTTGATTTTAAGCGTTTGATCCTTATTTTAGTAATATTGCACACTTGTACCTCTAGGACAATTAAAATAATCTTCATTGTAATCGTCGCTTCCAAAAATTTGGGTCCAATTCAATCGCTAGAATCGTGTTGCTTTTCTTTAGGGCGATCGATACATTTTGGCACGAGGCAATGTACATTCTTTATTGATGGACTAATGAGAAAGACCATGAGTTCAATTATTAAATAGAACAAAATATATAACCCAAACGTAGACGCAAATACAAATTAATTGAAGTTCATTTGGTCCACATTTCAGCCGAAGGCTGAAATCCCAATTTGTATAGGGGTAATTAGACCCACTACGGCACTACCCTCCAAAAATAACAAATTAGAAGGGTAATTAGCAGAAATGGTCCCTATCGTTTGTATTCATTACGAAAATGGTCCCTATCGTTTTAATTTTGGCATTTACATCCTTATTTCACACATTCCTTGCGATAATGGTCCTTTCCGTCAACCACGTTAATTCCACCGTTAAAAACATTAATAAATTCAATAATAAATTCAATAATTTACTTACGTTTTCGTCTTAATTTTTGGGCTCAATTCGGGATATCAAACGAAGTCGAAATATTATATTCTTAATATCATTTTGAAGTACTCACGGTCTAGTATTTTATGACATTAATGGTGTGTGAAACGGTCAATCGTAGCAAAAGTTACGATGCGTCAAAGTAGGTTGTTTCAAACTAATAATTTGAAATTTTTTATAACAAGCTAACTTAAAAAATTTTTCGACGATTGTACGCTAGCCGAATTCATAAATCTTATATATCCTCTTGAAACTCATTTCAAGAACTATATCATAGATATATCGAATGATCTAAATGAATATCGAAAATAATTAAACAGACGTCAAACGCGAGTGTTAAAAAAGACGTCAAATTGTTTTTTAAAGTTTTTGAATTTATAAAAAAATTTAAAAATTTTAACGTCAAATATTTTTTTTTTAATGTTTGACGTTAAAATTTTTAATTTTTTTTTTATAAATTCAAAAAAATTCAAAAAAAATAAAATAAAATTTGACGTCTTTTTTAACACACGCGTTTGATATCCGTTTAACTATTTTCGATATTCATTTAGATCATTCGATATATCTATGATATAGTTCTCGAAATGAGTTTTGAGAGGATATAGAAGATTTATGAATTCGACTAACGTGTAATCGTCGAAATTTTTTTAAAGTTAGCTTGTTATAGAAATTTTCGAAATATTAGTTTGAAATAGCCTACTTTGACGTGCCGTAACTTTTGCTACGATTGGCCGTTTCGCACACCATTAATGTCGTGAAATATTAGGTCGTGAGTACTTCAAAATGATATTAAAAATATAATATTTCGACTTCGTTTGATATTCCGAATTGAACCCAAAAATTAAGACGAAAACATAAGTAATATATTCAAAAAGACGAGTTATATGTCTTTTTTAACACACGCGTTTGACGTCCGTTTAACTATTTTCGATATTTATTTAGATCATTCGATATGTCTATGATATAGTTCTCGAAATGAACTTTGATAAGATATAGAAGATTTATGGATTCGGCTAGCGTGCAATCGTCGAAGAAATTTTAAAGTTAGCTTGTTATCGAAATTTTTGAAATATTAGTTTGGAATGACCTACTTTGACGCACTGTAACTTTTGCTACGATTGATCGTTTCGTACACCATTAATGTCGTGAAATATTAGGCTGTGAGTACTTCAAAATGATATTAAGAATATAATATTTCGACTTCGTTTGATATCCCAAATTGAGCCCAAAAATTAAGACGAAAATGTAAGTGAATTATTGAATTTATTAATGTTTTTAACGGTGGAGTTAACGTGGTTGACGGAAAGGACCATTATCGCAAAGAAGGTGTGAAATGAGGATGTAAATGTCAAAATTGAAACGAAAGGAACCATTTTAGCAATAAACACAAATGATAGGGACCATTTCTGCTAATTATCCCAAATTAGAATAATATCCCTAAGACTAATTAAAAATCTTGCTCCAGAAATAGATATGCTCAAAACCCCCTTTCTCTGTCAAGTGTCAACTTAACCTCTAATAATATATGATTCACTGCTTCACTCATGCATCTATCTCACATCAATTCTCATTTCTCTTTTTACATAAGACTTTACACCTACCATACTGTACATTCAGTAGGGTGATTCATCTCCTTTTTTTCCTGTATCTTTTCTTGAAAGTGGGCAATTGGAATAAGACATATGTGCCCGAAAAGAAACACCGGAATGATTATGAAGATCCTCTACCTGCTCCTTTGAGAACTCACCAAACACGATTTCTTATATCTTTCTTGAAAATGGGCAATTGGAATTGGAGATATGTGCTCCGGAATGAAACACTGATATCATTATGAAGATCCCCCACTTTCTTCTTTGAGAACCCACCAAACTCGATCATGGCATTTCAGATATATGTGTGTCCATGTGGGTTTTTCTTAGAATTTATGCTTAGACTATTTTAAACTATGTGGTATGTGAGTTTTTGTTTAAACTTTGTCGTCTCCTAATTCTTGTATTTCTCATTATTTTGTATTTAAGGTTGGTTGTTCATGGAAGGTTGTTTGGTTGACCATCTATGGGAATGGTTACCTTTAATTGAATTAAAATCTTAGCCCTACTTGATTATACTATAAATTAAAATTAGAATCAAGGATTAGTACCTGGTTCAAATCATTATAGGAATTGTAGAGTATAAATGGATAGCCACCAAAACTCTACCAGGCTCAGTTTACTCCGAATGATTAACACCACAATGAATCACCAAAACCAACCCTTTCCACCTCTATTTCTGCACCTACGGTTGCTACATTAGGTACCCACAATTACACCCACATAGGAACACTCACAAAGAGAAAATGATAATATAGGTAGCACAAAGTAGAGGCTCAAGCAGAAGAAAAAGAACCACGAAGATATCACTGCAAAAAAGGGGAGGTCGGCGTCGGGAGGGAAGAGAAAGAGAGAGACCGAAACTTTGTAGCCCAGGTCAATTGATCCATATAAGGTAAGTTAGGGTAGGTAAGTAGTTGGGCAAAAAAACAATTTGGTCATGACCCAATAATACAATATGAGACAAATAAAGAGTGGGATAATAATAAATGAGCTCCCAATTAGTTAGCAGGCTTGTATCTCTTCTTTTTCATTTCTAATATGGTATCAGAGCATTAGATGCTTCTTTGTTGCAATAATTCTGCCTCTTTTTTCTGGTATAGCTTCTTTTGCATCTCCATGGTAGAAGCTGAATATCCAGATCTTCCTCTTCAATGAGCAATTTAACCATTGATGAGTTATTCTCTCTAGCTTTGTACTAGAGATGTTTTCATGGAGTTCTATCTCCTTTTCTCATTTCCTGCTTCTATAGCAGATTTTGATTCATGTTCATTCATCTGAAGATAACTTTGACTTCAGATCTGATCATCTGCCAATTAGTCTGCTCAACTCCTTTCCGGCTTCAGATCCTGTGACTATGCTAGGGCATCGGATCTAACAGAGGTGAAAAAGACACTGATGGAGGAGCATACAGTAAAAGCTGACATCCTCATAGTCAGCAAGTGTTTTTCACTTTTTCTTCAACCTCATGGAATGCTCCAGAGGATTCAGTAGCTCTTTCCCTAGTCTCTGCTGCAGCCATTCACAGCAGCAAATGAAGAAGGTTTTGCATCCATGTTTTAGACTTTAATCTTCAAGATGACCCATAGTCCATCTTGAGGAGGGTGTATTGGAATATACCATCCCCATCCTGCTATTCACGTGTTCCAGCCAAAGCAGACCAGCCAGCTCAACAGCAAATTTCACATGCAGGTGGAGATTGGGTCACGAGCAGCTCTAATTAAAATTATGCTGCTTTGAATGACCCAAATAAATTTCGGGGTCGGGGCATTTCAATAGTGGTGTCAATCCAACGTTCAGTCATATGGTCGATACCAATTAAAATAATTAATTGAGTTACATCATAGCACAGAGAATTTATTGGGTATCAAAATCCAACAAGAATAATATGCATTTTACCTTTGTACCCTAGATAATAAAATTCAGAAAATTGGGAATCAAATCATCTCCTTGTGCAATTAGATGCAAGAGCTATTGGAGTTGAGTTGATATTTTTTGTCGTAATGCTTTACTGGATTCAAATCAAGTTGGATTCTTTTCGCCCTACCAACTTCATTCGAGATAGTTTAGTTTGAGTTCTATTAATTACTTTCTTCCAATTTAATCAAGTTAAAAAATCACTCAATTTAGATTCTAGTTGTACAATTTATCAAAATATTCAACTCTAGTTGAGATCTTTCGATTGGGTTGAGTTCTTTTCCCAACTCGATCTGAGTTGAGTAAAAAACAGGGCTAATTAGGGTAATCGTACGAAAAATGCTATTTCCTTGATCTCTTTCCATGTTGCTGTGAAGTCAAAAAATGAACTTTATGGTTTACTTTTATTTTTGTCATTTTATTGAACTGCTTCAAAATTCAATTTAATGTGACAATTAATGGAAGTGAAAAATGATCACCAAAATTTTGATGAAACATACCGTTAATGCTATTTGGGTTGCTGTTAAATATTATTTGTCACTTTTTTTTTTGCCATTTTTTGAACAATCATACTACAAGTACCTGAAGTTTCACACTGTGCCACATGACGACATCACATTAGACAGTTTAAAAAAAAAACATAGTTTCCCGCCAACTCCATTTTTGAATACAATTAAAAACAATGGAATGTCAAACTCTATGTCAAGAAAACAATGTACACAACGCATAATTCTTTTTTTGAATTTCTACCACTTTTTTTTTTTTTGGTCACTTTTTTTGAATTTATGCCACTTCCAATTTATAGGGTGTTGTATTCCTAAAATAAAATTATTTCTTTATTTATATAATAAAAGTGAAATATATAGCCTATTTCCCCATTAAAAGGTTAAGAATGTATTTTGGAATAGTAAATTAATGAAGAATGTGTGGTTAAAAAATATGAACAAATTTCGAATTTGCGTATAATATTATTTTATTGAAAAATGTGTGATTGAAAAGAAGAGAGAGAAAAATGGGAATCAAACAAGGATACAATAACAAAAAGACAACATGTAGAAGAAAATCAACAATTCTCTAGATCAATTTGGTTGGTTTTATATATTATTTGTTATTTTTTTAAATATTCGTCGCTTTTTGAATTGCTTCCATATTTTAATGCAACAGAAACATAGTTCATCTAATCTTTTTGAAGTTGTTAGTTCATTTGAATTTCATTTAACTGTCTATCTTTTTTCTTTTTGCAGAAATCCTCGATATATAAAAGAGTCTAAAAAGTACTACTGTTCATCTGGACAGGTGTCGCAAAATATGTATCGTCCTTCAGCAATTTCCTTTTTTCCCTCATTTCATCAGATGAAAACGATGTCATTTGATTTTTTCCTATTGTTCCATTGTATTGGACCCATTGGAAACGAGGAAAAAATGGGGAAGGGTGAGGCCAATCTATTTTCAATACCCATTTATCCTCTTTCTCCATTCTCTCACTCGACCAGTCACTCATTCATTTCACGCAACCTTTTCTTGTGCAAGCTCATCTTTCTTCTTCTTCTTCTTCTTTCTTTTGTATTTATCTCACCCACGACTCTCCCTACTATAATTTTGCTAGAAAACTGGAATCATTGTCACCTCCAACGAACGTTAATTGGGGGTATATTCATCGCTGTGTTGTCGAATCTGCAAAAAGAAAGACCTAAATCGAATAATTTAGGAAGAAGGGAGTTTTGCACAACAGATCAAGAGTTCTGCAGTCAGTTTTCTTGTTACAATTTTTTAAGTAGGTAGATGAAGATTTATTCATTTCTTGTGTCAGGTTATTCTGATATGTGAAAGTTTAAGCTTTTACATTCGATTGTGTTCATTCCTTAAATTTTCCTTAGCTTTCGTAGTATTCGTTTTTTTAGCTTTGATTTGAAGTACGGTTTCGTCTCATCTGACTATTTAAAAATTTGTAGAATTTGTTCTTTGCGGCTACTTGACAGCCAAACCACATTAGGTTGTCCTCATCTTCTTTATCGAGTTTTCTCTTTTTCTTGGAGCAATGTATTTGTTTCTCAACTTTTTTTTCTTATTTTCCTGCTAATTCTTAACAAATTTTCCCTTATGTTTCGTACAACATTATACAAGGGCAAACTAAATTTCTACTTTGTAGTTTTGAGTTACATCTTGTTAAGATAGATGTTTGATTTAGAAGCTATGCTATGAGATTTCTTGTTTGTCCTTTTTTTTTTCCGAATCTGCTCATTTTTTTTATACTCTTTGTTGCTCATGTCTAATTTTCATTTTTCTTTTTAACTCTTTTTTTGTTCATGAAGGTTTAAATCTGCCTTATGTTATTTGCATTCTTCTTCTTCATGATTCATTTCTTAATATACATGTACTTTTGTATTTCTGTGTGGTCGAAAGGGAGTATTGAAACAATGTTTTCTGTTTTTTTCAATTGAAGTAAGAAATAGTACATTAGAGGGGTAAACTTCCGTATTTTCCCCATTTTTTCTACACTTTGAAATTAGACAAGTTAATGTAGGTTTTCTTTTTCGATTTTACTTTTTGCCTGCAGAATTATTCGAACGTTCTTCTTATGTAGTTTAAATTTATCTTCTTGCTTCACATATGTAGAATGCTTCAAAAAGTATTCTCATACTAATTATTTTTGTACCATTAAAGTATTGATTTCTAAGCCAATTATTATTTAAGTCAAGATTGATAGGAACTTCATGGCAAGATAATCCAGTGATGAGACAAATTCTTGTACGTCGAAGCGGACAAAATGGTTATCTAACCACACCCAAACTTCATTGTTTTTGCCACAATTAACAAGCCTCATTATAAATTTATGTACCAATTTGCTACTAAATTGTTCTCCTTCTGCTCTATAAATAGCTCCATAAATAAATCCATAAAAATTACTTCACATTAAAGAAACTTGTTGATCTGCATCTATAAGTTCTACAAATTTTTTAACGTATTAATAATTTGAAAATTGAGTGATAGTAACAGAAAACTATTGGTTTGAAGTAGTGGTGGCAATCGAGCCGAGTAGCTCGTCGGCTTGGCTCGTAAAAAACGAGCCTGAGCCACGAGCCGAACCAAAAAAATTTCAAAGGAGCTGAGCTGCTCGCCGAGCGGCTCAAGGCTCGTCAAAAAAAAAAAAAAAAAATCATGGGCTCGTGGCTCTTCAACTTTAAAAAAAAAAATCAAATTTTTTCAGTGACCAGAACAGTCACTGACTTGACTAGAACGGTCAGTGACCGTTCTGGTCCTCTATTTTTTTTTTTTCAAATTTCATTTTCTTCCTATAAATACCCATCAATTATAATATTTTTTTCTCACCAAACTTACTATCAATCTCTTATTCTCTACTATACTCTCTACAAATAAATTATTATCAATATTATTCATTCATTCTCATTTCTATACTCCTCCTACATTTTATTTTGAAAACATTGAATTATAATCTTGATTTTACAATATATTTTCTACACTACTACTAATCTTCATTCACTTCTCAATTTTACTTCACTTCCTATTCTTCAACATTCAATTTCAATTATTCATAAATGGATCTACGCTCATTTATTGAAAACTTGTTCGATGTCAGAGTTGGGAATGAAGATGTGCCCCATAATCAATTTGGGAATGAGTTCGCCGATCTAAATGAAGTACCCGTTCCAGAAAATATTAAAAATTACGATATTCATGAAAGTAGTCATCCAATTGATTTGGATGACGTTGATGTTGATGCTAGTCATCCAATTGATTTGGAATAGGATGATGAACCTATGTTAGAAATTTTCGATGCAAGAGGGAAGAGAAAGATGAAGATGCAGGCAAAATGTTGGGACAATTTTAAATTGGTTCAAACTGGTCGTGTGATCGATGGAATCCCAGAAACCAAAGCAGTATGTAAAAAAAGTCAACATCGTTTGGCCCATCAAAAGGCATTGGAACCACTCACCTCAACCGTCACTACAAAACATGTGCGGCCAAACATGGTATTCTTCCTGCTGGTCAAACGCAACTACAATTTGGTAGTCCAGGCAGCGGTGCTACTACTACGCCACTTAATACGTGGATGTTTTCGGAGGAAAGAACTCGAAAAGGAATGGTGAAATACATTGTCGGATTTGAGTTGCCACTAGCACAAACGGACAACCAATATTTCGTTACCTTTATGCAAGAATGTTTTCAACCGAGGTATGTTGGGGTAAGGCGAAATACTCTTTGTTCTGATACAATAGAATATTTTGAAACTGCAAAAAAAACATTGATTGCCGATTTAAAAAAATATGGGGGTGTGATATCTTTAACTTCGGATTTATGGGAAGAGATTAATAAAAGAGGTTATATTGCTGCAACTGCACACTATATAAACCCACTTTGGATTATGCATAAAAGAATAATTGTTTTTAAAATTATTGAGTACCCGCACAATGCTCCCAATATATTTGATGCTATTATGAACATTATCAAAGAATATAAATGTGAGAGTAAAATTCGCTCTTTTACGTTCGACAACGCTAATGTAAATAAGTCTGTTATCGAAAAATTGCAAAAAGTACTTCAACCCGAATTCGGTGGTTATTTATTTCATAATTGATGTGTATGCCATATTTTAAATTTAATAGTACAAGACGGTTTAAAATATGTTAAGGATGAAATTCAACGAATTAGAAATGTACTAATGTATAACACTATTACACCTAGTAGAAAATAAGCATTTGAGGATTTTTGTGCCGAAACTGGGGTGTCACATTCAAAAACTTTTAATAGTGACGTAGCGCATAGATGGAACTCCATATATTTATTATTAAAATCATGTGAAGGTTTCGAACATTTAATTACTAAATTTTATAACAATAGGCATATGAGGGACGACGACGAAAATATTTTGAATGTTTTTATTAAAATTAAAGTTTTTTTGAAATGTTTTTATAATTCTACAAATAGTTTGTCTGGTGTTTATTATCCTACTAGTTGTATGGTCCTTCAACATCTTTATCTAATTTCTAGGGCTTTTGATAGATATAAAGATGACCCCGATTTTAGTTCAGTTATAAATTTATAATTGCCATGAAATTAAAGTTTAGAAAATATTGGGAAGATTTGCCCATGTTATTTTCATTAGCATGCGTCATGGACCCCAATATAATTTATCGGGTACTAAATTTATAACTGAACGAATGTCAAAATCTTTGACTTTTAACGTACCTATTACCTATAGGAATTTGGAAACAACTTTATCTGAAATGTATGTAATATATGCTTCACGAATGGGTACACATGTTACTCGTGTACCCTTCGGCTCTACAAGTACTCCTCCCACTAATTTAGGAGATGACGATACTGAAATTTTAAATTTATTTGAAGGCATTAATTCATATAGATATGGTCAAACTGTATATGCTTATGGTTCATCCAGTAATAGTAGTTTGTTTTCCACTGCATGTACTCAAACATCGAGTAATAGTCCAAATGCGTTGCCTGCTAAATTACTTGATTACTTTAATCATAATTGGCCTAATAACAATTCACTAAGGAAAAATTCAGAAGAAGTAGTTGACTTCTGGCGAAAGTATGAACGCCGATGGCCAATAGTTTCTGCAATGGCAAAAGATCTACTAACACCTCCGGTTACACTGTAGCTTCGGAATCTGCTTTTAGTGCAGGGTCTAGGGTTCCCTCTGAGGTTAGGAGTCGACTAAAAAAAGATATTTTGGAAGCATTAATGTGTGTGAAGGACTGACAAGACGCTCATTTTCGACTGCAAGATAAATATGCCGAAATTGCTTGTAGTCAAGTAAGTGATATTTAGTTTAACCATATTTTATATTTATGACGAATTTTTATTTTAATACCTTTATAATTTTTTAAAAAAAATTGTACACGTAACAAGTTGTTCGTGTACAATTTTTAACTCCGCCTACTCGAAATTGAACTATTGAAGTAGCCGGTCTCAAACCCAGATAAAGGAGGAGGATTTATATTTTATTATTTTTATTATTTTAAAAAGAAAAAATATTTTGAAAAATCATTTGACAATTTCTCATATTATTTTTAATTTTATCAGTTATAAAATAATTATTTTCAATCAACATGTTTTCTTCAAAACAAACTTGAAAATGAAAATATATTAACTAAAAATTATTTATAAGTAAAAAAATTAAATTATAGTTACAAAAAACTTATAAGTAACTAAGTAAGTATTATTTATAAGATAAAATCATAAAAAAATACATTATAATTAAAATTACTCATAAATTATAAGTTATAACTTATAAGTAAAAAATGTTTTATCTAAATAAATTGTTTACAAAATAAAAATACTTAAAAGATAAAAATTTACCGAAAATGTATTTTTTGAAAAATATTTATAAAGAAAATGTGTAAAAAAATAGGCAAGCTCGGCTCAAGGCCCACGAGCTCGTGGGTCGAGCTGAACTCGCTTTTTTTTTTCAACGAGCCGAGCCTCGTTGCTCACGAGCTCGTTGGACAACGAGGCCGAGCACAAGTCGAGCTCGTAGGGTAACAAGCCGAGCTGGCTCTACTCGGCCCATTGCTATTACTAGTTTGGAGACAATATGTATTCTAAAGATATCTGCACAAATTATTCCAAAGCACAATCTATATTAATAATAAAATTTATTCATAAGCAAATCTAACTTGAATTTCAACTTATTGTCATTACAATGAATATAAATACAAATAATAAAAAATGAAAATTCCAAGGCATGGATCGTGCATAGAGCTTACTCCGTGGGGGTGGAGAAGTCTTTGCGGCTCTCCACGCTGCGCGGAGAGATGAGTGAGCAAATTACCTTTTCCGGCGGGCCGAATAGGTGGGCGGTGGCGACATCTTCTAGGGCATGGGTAGGTTAGGAAATGGTATTTCGTGACTTGTCAAATGAATGGTGAAATGACCTTTTTTTGAAGGCCTTTGCTACGTAAACGCTTTTGGTAGTTGAAATGTTAAATGGTATTTTGAAACACAATTATGTCAGTGTGACTTATATCACTTATTCACACACTTATCTCATAATTGAAAATTTTAAAATAAATTTAATTTCGATCATTATCTATAATTTCTTTTAATTAATATAATAATAGTATTTTAAGTTATAAATATCTATTTAATTTAAAATTTATTAAAAATTGTGAAGTGATATCCAAAATAACTTTACATTAATTATAAAACACACAACCTTCTTTCTTCAATTTTAAATATAAAAAAAGGCGCTTTGTCATTAATCATCACCATACTTCTATTCCTCGAACTCTTTATGTCTACTCTAACATCTTTTTCTTTCTTCCTCTTCAACCTTAAAGCTTTTCGATGCCCATTGTAAACTTCTTTGTTTGCTGCATATATTGCTCTTTGATGCTTGTTTTTAGCTTATCAATTTATTGTCATAAATGAATTAATGTATCCTAGTTTCTTTAAAATTCTAATTCTTTCTATATTTTAACATTATTTGTTGTCTTATGCACGTTTTTTACTAGGTTTAAGGCTCTAGTATAAATATTTAACACTTTTGTTACTTCAAAATTTTTTTGACATTGAATTAATTGAAAGACTATTGTTTTCTTTCTTGTTCTTTTATTGAACAACAAATCGAACTTTTAAGATCTAATTCTTGTGTGTTCAAATATCGAATCATGGGTTCTTAGTTTTGGCTCCAATTTAATTAGGTTATATCCTTTATTTTCTTTGTTTAGTCTTAAATTCCAATTTTTTTTTCTATTCTTCTTAGTTTCTTCTTGTTCTTGAGTCGTTCTTCGTTTTGTTTTTCCTAGATCCGTATTTTCTTTGTTGGTAGTGCAATCTTGTATTAACAAAAGTACTGTTCACGTACGACACTGTTCATCCGTACAGTTTAAAAAAACAATATTGAGTTTTGTTTGATTTGTTACCAACACTTCTTCAAGCTTTGATTCACTATCTAAATCTAGTTATACAAGTTGTATCCAATTCAAGGTTGAAATTTCCATTGAGTTCCTTAAATCCTTTATTCCAAATTTCAATTTCTACATACTCTTGAGTTACATTCCTTCTCTTATTCGGTTTTTGAATTCATAAGTTTGATCCGGTAAGTTCTTTGTTGTCTTTGGAAGCACTTGGTGAAAGTATTGAGTGTTAAGAGGCAGAGAGTGAGATTATTAGAGGGTAAAAGCCAATTGAGTGATTCTGAGCGAACTTGGTGAGGCAGCAATTGAGAGAATGTCTGATATGGAATGTTCAAATTTCAGTAGGTACGATAATCACACCAATAAACAGAATGATATGATGGATTGGTTTGAACGTTTATTGTTGGATATGGGGGAAAAGATGGAGAAATTGAGTACTTCGATGACGAATATTAGTAGGAGACCACCGGTGGATGTAGCTCATGATAGGAAAACAGGTAGACGAGTTCCTAGGATGGATGATCATGAGATCGGTAGTGAATGGGGTGAAAGTGAGTACGATGGAGTTGAGATAGGACGGACGAGACATAGAGGAGATAGGTTTGAACGACGGGGTCGAAATAATCATGGAGGTGAAGTTGATGGAAATTTGGGTAATGTGAAAATGACAATTCCACAAGTTAAGAGTAGGAGTGATCCCGATGCATATTTAGATTGGGAGAAAAAGCTACAGTTGATTTTTGATTGCCATAACTATTCGGAGGATAAAAAGGTCAAGGTTGCGGTGTTGGAATTCACTGATTATGCCATCACTTGGTGGGATCAAGTGGTTACTTCACAGCATCGAAACCGAGAGAGTTCTATTAATACTTGGGATGAATTAAAGGCGGTGATGAGAAAACGGTTTGTGCCTAGTCACTACTACAGGGAACTCTATCAGAAACTACAGAGTTTGTATCAAGGGTCTATGAGCGTAGAATACTATTATAAAGAGATGGAGATTTTGGTGATTAGGGCTAATGTAGAGGAAGATCGAAAAGCTACTATGGCTAGATTCTTGAATGTGTTGCATAGAGAGATAGCTAATGTGGTGGAATTGCAGCATTATGTGGAGTTAGAAGACATGTTGTATGTGGCCATGAAGGTGGAGAGTCAGTTGAAGAGGAAGGGAACAACTAGGCAACCATTGGATAATTCGGGCTCTAACTTAAATTGGAAACCGAGGTGGGATAACAAGGGAGATGGAGCTGATTCGAAAGAGAGAACTGAAGCACTAAAGGGAAGGGATGAAAATATTAGTATGACAGCACCAAAGACAGAAGCACAAAGGACCAGGAATCGGGATATCCAGTGCTTTAGGTATTTGGGAAAAGGACACATTTCTTCTCAGTGTCCAAACAAAAGGACCATGATTCTGCGCAATGATGAAGCGGTGACTAACAATGAGGATGAGTTTGAAAGGCATGCCAGCGTTGGAAGAAGTTAGTGATCATGGGGACATAGTGGAATTTGCTGCTGCTGGAGAGCTACTGGTCACAATGAGAACTCTTAACACTCAAGTCAAAGCGGAGGATACAGAGTAACAGCGGGAGAACATATTCCATACATGATGCCACATCAACGATAAGGTATGTAGCATGATAATTGATGGAGGTAATTGTACCAATGTGGCTAGCACGACCTTAGTTGAGAAATCGAGATTGGAATTACTTAAGCACCCTAGGCCTTATAAATTACAATAGCTAAATAATAGTGGAAAAGTTAGGGTGAATAAGCAAGTAATGATTGCTTTCTCGATTGGGGGTTATAGTGATAAGGTTGTATGTGATGTGGTGCCTATGCAAGTGGGTCATATCTTGTTGGGAAGGTCAATGTCAGTATGATAGGAAGGTTACTCATGATGGGTATAGGAACCGGTATAACTTTGTTAAAGAGGGAAAGTCTATTACTCTTGCACCCTCAACGCCGACACAAGTTTATGAAGACCAAATTAGATTGAGAAATGAGGAAGAGAAAAGAGTAAGAGAGTTTGGAAAAAGGAGAGACAAAAGTGAGTTAGTGAGTAAGAGAGAAAATGGCGAGGTGGCCGAAGTAGGGAAAAGAAAGAGAGGCTACATGAGAGAAGAGAAAAAGAGCCAGTTGAGAGGAGAGAAAAGCCGAAAGTGAATTTCTTTGCTAGTGGGCGTAAGTTGAAAAAGGCTATAGTTGACAAAAAACAAGTGTTGTTGTTGGTATACAAGGAGACACTCCTCAACTTTGAGGAATCTAACACACCCCTCCCTAGTTTGGTCGAGTCTTTGTTGCAGGAATTTGAAGATGTGTTTTCGAAAGACATGCCAAGTGGATTGCCACTGATTCGAGGCATCGAACACCACATTGACTTCATGCCTGGAACTGTCTTTCCAAACTGACCTAATTTACCAAAGAAATCTCGAGGAAACAAATGAACTTCAAAAGCAAGTGGAGGAGTTGATGAGCAAAGGTTAAGTGAGGGAAAACATGAGCCCGTGTGTTGTACCTGTCTTGTTAATACCGAAGAAGGATGGGACGTGGAGGATGTTTGTGGACTGCAGGGCTATCAACAACATAAAGGTAAAGTATCGTCATCCCATACCTATGTTAGATGATATACTAGATGAATTACATGTTGCTTGTATTTTTAGTAGATTGATCCTAAAAGTGGGTACCATCAAATTCGTATGCGGAAGGGTGATGAATGGAAAACAGCGTTTAAAACTAAATATGGATTGTATGAGTGGTTGGTTATGCCATTTGATCTCACTAATGCACCGAGCACTTTTATGCATTTGATGAATCATGTTTTACGTGCTTTTATAGGAAAATTTATTGTTGTTTATTTTGATGATAACTTAATCTATAGCAAAAACCTAGATGAGCATTTGGAACATTTGAATTGTGTGCTTATGGTATTTAGGAAAGAACAATTGTATGCTAATTTCAAGAAATGTACATTTTGCATGGAAAAACTTGTCTTTCTAGGTTTCGTAGTGGATGTTAATGGGGGTAGAAGTGGATAAGGAGAAAATTAAAGCTATTAAGGATTGGCCAACACCTAAAAGCATAACTGAAGTTAGGAGTTTCTATGAATTGGCTAGTTTTTATAGGCGGTTTGTAAAGGATTTTAGCACAATCACTACACCACTAACTTAAATTGTTAAGAAGAGCGTAAGTTTTCATTGGGGTGATGCACAAGAACATGCATTTAATACTATTAAGGATAGATTGTGTAAAGCACCTGTTTTGGCATTACCTAACTTTGACAAGACCTTCGAGATTGAGTGTGATGCATCAGGAATAGGTATTGGAGCAGTGTTGATGCAAGATCGCAGGCCTATAACTTACTTCAGTAAAAAGCTTAGTGGAGCTGCTTTGAACTATCCTACTTATGACAAGGAATAGTACTCCCTTGTTCGGGCATTGGAAACTTAGTAGCACTACTTCTAGCCTAAGGAGTTCGTGATACACACCGATCACGAGTCGTTGAAACACTTGCAGGGTCAAGGTAAGTTGAACAAAAGGAACGCAAGGTACGTGGAATTCATAGAGTCATTTTCCTATGTCATCCGGTATAAATAAGGTAAGGAAAATGTCGTTGCGGATGCGTTGTCTCGATGGTACGTACTTCTAAATTCCTTACATGCACGGTTACTTGGTTTTGAACACATTAAGAGCATGTATGTGGGTGATCTTGATTTTTCTGATATTTATGACGCATGTAATAAAGGAGCTATTGATAAATTTTATAAGCATGAAGATTATTTGTTTAGGAAAAATAAGTTGTGTTCCTAATTGCTCTATACGTGATTGTTAGTAAGGGAGGCACACAGTGGGGGTCTAATGGGTCACTTTGGGGTATAAAAGACTTTAGATATGTTAGGGGAACATTTTTACTGGTCTAAAATGAGAAGTGATGTAGAACAAATTTGTGAAAAATGCATAACTTGCAAAAGGCCAAGTCTAAAGTTTTACCTCATGGTTTGTATACTCATTTGCCTATACCTAGTGAACCTTCGGTGGATATTTCAATGGATTTCGTGTTAGGTTTACCTAGGACAAAAAGGGGTCAGGATTTAATATTTGTTGTAGTGGATAGATTTAGTAAAATGACACACTTTATACCATGTCACAAAACCGACGATGCCACCAATATTGCAGATTTGTTCTTTAGAGAGATAGTATGTTTGCATGGGGTCCCTAAAAGTATAGAGTCAGATTGAGATGTTAAGTTTTTGAGTCATTTTTGACGTGTTCTGTGGAATAAGTTAGGCACTAAATTGTTATTCTCTACGACTTGCCACATACAGACCGATGGGCAAATTGAAGTAGTCAATAGAACCATGACTCAATTGCTTCGTACAGTGATAAATAAGAACTTGAAGAGTTGGGAGAAGTGTTTGCCATTTATTGAATTTGCATATAATAGAGTTGTCCACTCTACTACTTTGTTTTCACCGTTTGAAATTGTTTATGGGTTTAATCCACTAACACCTTTGGATTTTTTACCGTTGCCTGTAAATGAACAATGTAGCTTAGATGGTAAAAGGAAAGTTGAATTGGTCAGGTCACTACATGAGAAGGTCAAGATGCAAATTGAAAAGAAAGGTAAGCTTGTTGCACAGAAAGCGAATAAAGGGAGGAGGCGCGTGACATTTGAACCAGGTGATTGGGACTGGGTGCATCTCAGGAAGGAGCTTTTTTCAGAGCAGAGGAAGTCTAAGTTGCAGCCACGTGGAGATGGTCCATTCCAAGTGGATCTCCCAGGTGTATATAATGTTTCATCTACATTTAATGATGCTGATCTCTCTCTGTTTGATGCAGATACATATTCGAGGATGAATCTTTTTGAAGAGGGAGAGAATGATATGATCTAAGATGTGGGAGTCATGAATGCAAGTCCAAATTGAGACTCGTTGATTATCAAAGAAGGGGCAATGACGCGATCAAGAGCAAAGTGAGTCAAAGAGGTGTTGGAGATGCTTGTCAAAGCCACTATCGATGAAACTATGTTCATGACGCAAAATGGAGCAAGTTTCATGTTGGGGTCAAAGGCTGAAAAGAATTCGATAAATATGTTAGAAGCAGCCAAAAGAGAAAGCTAAACGGACTTCTAAGCTACTACTTAGAAGAAACAGGTAAGCAGTCGCCCAACCACTTACCGAGATTTTAAGGCAGCAAAACTGGAAACCAAGTGACCGCTTGGAAAATAACTAAGCGACCGCTTAGTAACAAACTGGAAGTCAAATTTTCTATTTTTGGCGAGAGTCTTAGTTTCTTTAAAATTCGAATTCTTTCTATAATTTGACATTATTTGTTGCCTTGTGCACGTTTTTTTACTAGGTTTAGGACTCTAATATAAATACTTAACACTTTTGTTACTTCAAAAAACTTTTGACATTGAATTAATTGAAAGACTATTGATTTCTCTCTTGTTCTTTTATTGAACAAATCGAACTTCCAAGATCTAATTCATGTATGTTCAAACATCGGATCGTGTGTTCTTCATTGTGTAATCGAGGGGTTCAACGCATCTTTGTTATCGTTGGGTTTTTTGGTTCACTTCATTGGGTTCAAATCCAAAATCGAGTTATTCATTGGCTTTTTGGGTTCCACATCAATCTAGTTGTGTGTTTCATAGTCACCGTTGCTATGGGGTTTACTTCATAAACCTTTAGAAAACACACTCTATTCCTTTATCTCTCTCTTTTTTAAAGTAAGTACACTAGATAAAAAAATTCAGAGCTGAAGAACCGGCATTCTTCCATTTCCAACTAAAACTCCATATTTTTTACTTCGTACCAATATTTCTTAACTCTGCCTGAACACTTGTTTACATTCTCATTACATAGAATCTAACATTTATTCTATCTACTATTGATTTGCAAATTTTACTTTGCTTACTACATGTATCACATCTAAAGTCTTATTTATGCTACAATCTTTAATTCCAACATAACAGCTCTGGAAGATTGATTGGTCATATCCAAAACATACTTAATATCTAACGCAACTGTGAAATATACACCGCCTTAATTCAGAGAATCCATCGGTCAATTCCAATTGACTATTTCTGGAACAACCAGAATACAGAAAAATCGAGAAGACCACTGATGTGAGCACGAAGTTGAGCACGTCGAAGGCAAGTCCCAGGAAAGATCCGTTATTGTAGAAGGCGGATCGATGACATGATCGCGAGCAAAGTGAGTGAAAGAAGCTATGGGATTGCTTGTTCAAGGAATGGTTGATGAAATATTGATCTTGGAGAAGAAAGGAACAAGTTCTGTGATGGAGTCGATGACCAAAACAAGTTGGAACAACTTGATTCAAGTGGACGAAGACGAAGGTCCAAATTTGTGCCATGCGACCGCATAGCACAAATCATCATGCGGTCGCACAGACACTTACCGAGAGCAGGTTGTTCCACGTGGCCACATGAAAATGAACCATGCAACCGCATAGTTATATTCCAAGACCAATTGTTTCATTTTTCGCTTTTTTTCTATTTGGACTAGAATTATATTATTACCATAACTTGTAATATTCTAGTTGATTGGTGCACGTTTTTTACTAGATTTAGGGTTGGTATAAATAGTTTCTTTATTCATTAGTGTAAAAACTTTTGACAATTAATTATATCGAGAGATTATTTGCTTTCAACTTTTGTTCTTCGTTGGACAATTGCGAACTTATCAAGATTTCAATCTTGTGGCGTTCAAATAAACAGGTGAGATTATTTAATATTCAATCAAAAAGGCCAACACGATATTTCGCTTGTTGGTTTTTTTGGTTCGATATTTTCAAATCGAGTCCAAATTTGATTACTTTGGCGTTCTTGGGTTCTCGAATCAATTTCTTGTGGGTTTCCGTGGTTATTTCTACATGGGTTCACATCATTTGGTATAAGAGTTTGGTTCCAACAAATCAAGGTCTATCTTTTATTAATTTCTATTTGATTTTTTTCTTATTTTCTTCGTTCTTCACGTTCTTCATTTTTCTGAGCATTTGATCCGAAATTCATCGATAAAAAATTTAAAAGTTGTTTTTGGGCTTGTTTTGTGCCCAAATCAAATTTCATTTTCTTTATTGGTTTCTTAGTTGAATTTTCAAGCAAAAAAATTATTATTTTAGAAATCACCAACAGATTCAGTTTTTCAAATTCATAATAGTAAAAAAAAAGTTCATTTCGATCATCTCATTCAATTTCCTTTCTTTATTCCTTAAGTTTCAAAATTTCTAAGCTCACTCAAATCCGATTTGAATTCCACGAGAGTAAATCCTGGTTGAGTTCTATTTTGTCCTTTGAAGTACTTTGATGAAATCATTGAGTGGTAAAAGGTAGAGTGGTAAGAACAATCGAGAAAAAAGAAAATTGAGTGATACACGATCAAAAATTTGTGAGGCAGAGAAAAAATCTTGGATTTAGAATGTCTGACAAAGAGGGATCAACGCCGGGTTACAACAACAACCAGAACAACATGACAGAGGACATGATACATATGTTTGAACAGTTGTTTGAGGATGTAAAGGATATGTTGGAATCAACAAGATATGAAGCTTGCCAATTTGCGAATGGAGGT
Source organism: Osmanthus fragrans (assembly GCA_019395295.1). Taxonomy (NCBI): domain Eukaryota; kingdom Viridiplantae; phylum Streptophyta; class Magnoliopsida; order Lamiales; family Oleaceae; genus Osmanthus; species Osmanthus fragrans. The sequence continues at coordinate 16,385,377 of CM033350.1, forward strand.
TCCAAATACACAGAGGCAGGGTAGACAAGAGCCTATGATGGAATTGCATGGAGAATTTGATTATGGTAGTGGTATGGATGAGGAGGCGGTAATCGAGGCTAAAATGAGTAGGATGAGGAATAGGGGAGCTAGGCTTGAACGAAGGGGTAGGAACTTGGTTAGAGACGAGGTAGATGGTAACATGGGCAACAACAAAATGTAAATTCCGCTATTTAAGGGAATGAGTGATCCAGAAGCATACTTAGAGTGGGAGAAGAATGTTGAATTAATATTTGACTACCATAATTATTTCGAGGAGAAGAAAGTGAAGATAATAGTTCTTAAATTCACCGACTATGCAATCACATTGTGAGATCAAGTGGTTACATCGAGGAGGAGAAATAGGGAGAGACCAATTAATACATGGGAGGATTTGAAAGCTATCATGAGGAAATTTTTTGTACCTAATCACTACTATAGAGAGCTTCATAAAAAAACTGCAGGGCCTCTATCAAGGATCGAAGAGTGTGGAGGATTATCACAAGGAGATGAAGTTGTTGATGATTAGGGCGGATGTGCAAGAGGATCGGGAGGCCACCATGGCTAGGTTTTTGAATTGTCTGAATAGGGACATATCCAATGTGGTGAAATTGCAACACTACGTTGAGTTGAAGGATATGTTGCATATGACAATGAAGGTAAAACGACAATTGAAGAGGAAGGGGACAACACGGTATTCTTCAGGTACTTCGGGTTCTAACTCATCTTTGAAACCGAAGTGTGACATCAACAAAGGAGATGGGGGCTATTTGTAAAGGTAAAGCTGAGTTGCCAAGAGGAAGTGATGAAAATGCTAGCAAGAAGATGGAATCACAACTGTCAAAGAATCAAGACATCAAATGCTTTAGGTGTTTGTGGTTGGGACACATCACTTCTCAATGCCCAAAAAAAAAAAGCGATGATCTTATGGGATAATGGAGATATGGTGAGTGAAAAGTGAAGATGATTATGAAGGCAGGCCAGAATTGGAAGAAGTTAGTAATGAATACCGGGTGAAATATGTCGTTGGGGAGTTATTGGTCACGAGGTGAGCTCTCAATACTCAAATCAAGGCTGATGATTTGGAACAACAAATAGAGAATATTTTTCATACGCGGTGCCACGTCAATAATAAGGTATGTAGTTTAATCATTGACGGTGAGAGTTGTACAAATGTAGCTAGCACAAATATGGTTGAGAAGTTGAGATTGACTATGTTAAAACACCCTAAGCCCTATAAGTTACAATGGTTGAATGAGTGTCAGGAGGTTAAGGTGAATCGTAGGGTGTTGATAAATTTTTCTATTGGTAGTTACCATGATGAGGTGATGTGTGATGTAGTACTCACGCATGCGAGACATATTTTTTTGGGAAGATCATGACAATACGATAGGAAGGTGATACATGATGTATATAAAATAGGTACAACTTTGTCAAGGGAGGAAAATCAATTACACTTGCACTATTAACACCGACATAAGTGTATGAAGACCAAATCAATTTGAAAAATGAGGAAGAAATGAGAAGAAAAGAGTTAGAAAAGAAGAGAGAAATTAGTAAGCTTGAGAGTAGGAGAGAAAATAGTGAGGTGGCTAAGGGAAATAAAAAGAGAGATGAGCCAAATAAGAGAAAAGAAGAGTCTCTCGAGAGGAGAGAAAATTCGAGAGCTAATTTTTTTGTGAAGGGGAGTGAGTTGAAAAATGCGATTTTCGAGAGACAACAAATGATTCTTTTGGTGTATAAGGAATCATTCCTCAACTTTGAGGAAGCTAACACACCCCTCCCTAGTTTGACTTTTTTTTATTGCAGGAATTTGAAGATGTATTCCTGGAGGACGTGCCAAATAGGTTACCACCCATTCGAGGCATCGAACATTAGATTGGCTTTGTACTAGGCACAATCATTCCAAAGCAACCAGCTTATCGAAGTAACCCCGAGGAGACAAAGGAGCTTCAGAGGCAAGTGGAAGAATTGATGAGCAATGGATAGTTAGGGAGAGCACGAGTCCATGTGCCGTACCAGTCCTACTTGTGCCAAAGAAGGATGGATCTTGGAGGATGTGCGTGGATTGCAGCGCCATCAACAACATAACGGTAAAGTATCGTCATCATATCCCTAGGTTAGATGATATGTTGGATGAACTATTTGGTACATGCATATTTAGTAAAATTGACCTTAAGAGTGGTTACCATCAAATTCACATGAGAGAGGGAGATGAATGGAAAACTACATTTAAGACTAAGTATGACTTGTATAAATGGTTGGTTATGCTGTTTGGACTCACTAATTCATCGAGTACATTTATGTGTTTAATGAATCATGTTTTGCGTGCATTTATTGGAAAATTTGTTGTGGTGTATTTTGATGATATTTTAATTTATAGCAGAGACATTAACGAACACATCGATAACTTGAGGTGCGTGCTTGTAGTTCTGAGACAGGAACAATTGTATGCCAATTTTAAAATGTGCACATTTTGCATGGATAAGGTCGTGTTCCTAGGATTTGTGGTTAGTGCTAAGGGGGTTGAAGTCGATGAGAAAAAGATAAGAGCTATTAAAGAATGACCAACTAAAACTATAACTGAGGTTAGGAGCTTCCATGGATTGGCTAGTTTTTATAGGCGATTTGTAAAAGATTTTAGCATAATCACCACACCACTTACTGAAATTGTTAAGAAAAGTGTAGGGTTTAAGTGGGAAATCGAACAAGAGCATGCATTTAATACTATTAAGGATAGGTTGTGTCAAGCATCAGTTTTAGCACTACCTAACTTTGACAAAACATTCGAGATTGAGTGTGATGCATCAGGTATAGGCATTGGAGCACCTTTGATGCAGGATAAAAGACCAATTGCGTACATTAGCGAGAAGTTAAGTGGGGCAGCGCTGAACTATCCCACATATGACAAGAAACTCTATGCACTTGTTCGAGCTTTGGAGACATTATCTATGGCCGAAAGAGTTTGTGATTCACACTGATCATGAGTCATTGAAGCATTTGCGATGTCAAGGTAAGTTGAACAAATGATACGTAAGATGGATGGATTTTATAGAGATTTTTCCCTATGTCATTCAATACAAATAAGGTAAGGAAAATGTAGTGACGGATGCATTGTCTCGAAACTATGTGCTTCTTACATCTTTAAGTGCAAAGTTACTTGGTTTTGAGTACATTAAGGACATGTATGTGAATGACTTGGATTTTTCCGGCATATATGAATCATGTAATAAAGAGGTAGTAGATAAATTATTTAAGCATGAGGGGTAATTGTTTCGGTTAAATAAGTTATGTGTTCCTAATTGCTCTATGCGTGAATTGTTGGGTAAGGAAGCACATAGTGGGGGTTTAATGAGTACTTTGGGGTTGCAAAAATCTTAGAAATGTTAGGAGAACATTTTTATTGGCCTAAAATTAGAAGTGATGTAGAACGAATCTATGAACGATGCATAACTTGTAAACATGCTAAGTCTAAAGTATGACCCCACAGATTGTAGACGCATCTACTCGTTCCTAGTGAACCTTGGATTGATATTTTCATGAATTTTGTGTTAGGTTTGCCTAGGACTAAAAATTGGCGTGATTCTATATTTGTGGAAGTCAATAGGTTCTCTAAGATGGGGCATTTCATTCTATGTCATAAAATCGACGATGCCACTGACATTGCTGATTTGTTCTTTAAGGAGATAATGCGATTACACGGGGTACCTAAGAGTATAGTGTCTGACCGAGGTGTTAAGTTTCTTAGTCACTTTTGACGAATTTTGTGGGAAAAGTTAGACACAAAATTGTTGTTCTCTACTATATGTCACCCGCAAACTGATGGACAAATAGAAGTGGTAAATAGAACTATGATTTAACTATTACGCACTATTGTAAACAATAACCTGAAAAGTTGGGAAGAGTGCTTACCTTTTGTTGAATTTGCATACAATAGGGCTATACATTCTACTACTTCATATTCACCTTTTGAAATTGTTAATGATTTTAATCCATTAACACCATTGGATTTAATTCCTTTATCTGTGAATGAACGATGTAGTTTAGATGGGAAGAAGAAAGCTAAGCTGATAAAGTCACTTCATGAAGAGGTAAGAATGCAGATTGATAAGAAAAACAAACATTGTGCATCGCAGGCAAACAAAGGACGTAATAGTGTTATATTCAAACCCAGTGATTGGGTTTGGGTACATCTGAGGAAAGACCGCTTTCTTGAACAAAGTAATTCAAAGTTGCAACCATGGAGAGATGGGCCGTTTCAAGTGATTGAAAGGATCACGAAAATGCCTACAAGCTAGTTCTTCCAGGTGAATATAATGTTTCGACTACATTTAATGTGTTTGATCTTTCTCTCTTTGATGCAGGTATAGATTCGAGGTCGAATCCTTTTAAAGATGGAGGTGATGATGCGAGCATGAAGTCGACCACGTCGAAGTCAAGTCCCAGGAAAGATCCGTTGATTGTCGAAGGCGGACCGATGACATGATCATGAATAAAGCGAGTGAAAGAGGCTATGTCATTGCTCGTTCAAGGAATGGTTGACGAAATATTGATCTTGGAGAAGAAATGAGCAAGTTCTGTGATGGGGTTGATGACCGAAACGAGTTGGAACAACTGGACGAAGACGAAGGTCCAAATTTGTGCTATGCCATGCGACCGCATAACACAAATCATCGTGCGGTTGCACAGACACTTAACGAGAGCAAGCAGAGGGATTTCAATTTTTCTATGTGGCTGCATGGAAATGAACCATGCGACCGCATGATTATATTTCGAGACCAATTGTTTCATTTTTCACGTTTTTTTCCTATTTGGACTAGAATTATATTATTACCATAACTTGTACTATTCTAGTTGATTTGTACACGTTTTTTTACTAGATTTAGGGTTGGTACAAATAGTTTCTTTATTTGTTATTGTAAAAAGTTTTGACAATTAATTATATCGAGAGATAATTTGCTTTCAACTTTTGTTCTTTGTTGGACAATTGCGAACTTATCAAGATTTCAATCTTTTAGCGTTCAAATAATCGGGTGAGATTCTTCAATATTCAATCAAAAAAGTCAACATGATATTTCATTTGTTGGTTGTTTTGGTTCAATATTTTCGAATCGAATCCAAACTTGATTACTTTGGCGTTCTTGGGTTCTTTTATCAGTTTCTTGTGGGTTTACGTGGTTATTGCTATATGGGTTCACATTAACCACAATGACCTTCTGTCTTCTATGTATGTATTTTTACTCCATTTTCATGAGCTGCAGGAATACATGGATTCAAACACAAACATCTGTAATTTTTGAATCTTTCCTTTAACTATTATTTATATCTCTCTTTAAACAAATACAACTACTAATCATTTCTTTTTTCTTTTAGCCATCCTTGGAGTAGCTATTGATATTAGACCAAAAAGATTGATTCAAACACGCTTTGGGTCACAATCTTATGTTCAAGATGTGATTCTTGTTGACAAGAAGTTTGCACTACCACTTCTCACTTTATTTTTTTATAAATTCACAATTATATTCACACTATTTCAACACCTATTGTTTCTAACCTCCAACATTTTTGGACATTTTTTAGGTTTGAAATAGTACTTTTAACTATGAGGAATGGTTTTGTCAAAAATGAATGCACTCGTATTTCAGATAACTTGACTAAGAAACCCGTTGTTGTCGAAAAGCCACTGAAAGTAACATCTTTCAATGGTACTTTTTACATAATTATGTATATGATATAAATCAGCTTTTGCTTATTCACAATTTCATTTAAAAAAAATTCTCATTGTATGTGTGATAGGTTTTTCGATATTTACCAAAACCTAATAGCTCTTTCATCATTGATACTCCTTTCAAACAAGTTGTTGACTTCAAGTCTTGGTAATTGCTCTTGAACGTTTCCTTAAATTTTGGTTTACTAACGTATTCTTGTCTTCAATATTATAACACTAAATGTTAAACCTACATTAGTACAGATACAATATAGTTACTTAAGAAAGCATGTTGTACATTATGTGCAATAGAAAGTGAGAGCTTCATTGTGCCTTATCAAATGGTACAATTATTGTCCAATGGTAGTCTCGTTTTTCATCTTTTGTACAACTCGTATAAACTTCCATTAACAAAAAAAAAACTTGTGAACACAAATCTAAAACCAATTTTTTTTCTTCTCAAATACTTACATCTCTTCTATGTCTACTTGCATGTGCGCGCTTTATTCAATTTTAGTTTATAAAGTATTGTTGTACATGTTGGTTCAACAACCACCATACACTTATATTTAACATTCATCAACTAATGTGCAACGCACGTTTTCCTCACTAGTAATGTAAAAAGTGATAACATTTCTCACTTTTTAGTTAAAAAGTCTCAATTTACTTTACACAAAAAAAAAAATTTATTTCCAAAACATTTTTAATATGATTTTTCAAATAATTTATTTTAGGAGTATTTGTGTAAGTTGCCCAACTATTTTCTTGCATTGGCCAATACGTCTTCTTCTATTTGGCCCAAATATTATGACCCGGCCCAAAAATTTGAATTTGTGAAGAAATCTCCAAAGATGTGTTTGATTGTAAACATTAAATTTACATGAAAATGATGAAAATTATTAATTAAATGTATTTGATTGGTTTAATTTTCAACCTAGAAAATATACTTGTCTATCTTTTATTGGTGGATAGATGAGGGAGGGTGGTAGATGAGAGGAAGAGAGAGAGTAAACTGCCTAGAATATAAAAACATACCCCTCCCTAAAGAAAATGTTTTCTTTGTTTTTGAAGAAAATATGATCACACACAAACTTTTGGAAAATGTTTTTCATGGAAAAACATATCATTCAAACACCCCAAGAGTAAAAATTAGATAAAAAATGACATTTTTATGAAAAATAAAGTCAATCAAACACATTATGACAATTCATCGTTTAGCAACCTTTAATTGTTCATCACCGTTGTTAGATCGCTATCATTGTCACCAGATGCTCTCGTTGCTAGAGCACACCTCTCGCAATGCAACACTCAAGGCGCTATTGTAATCATCGAAAAAGCCAGCGCAACCCATATATTAGGTTGTTGTAGCAATGATTTTGCGAGTTGTGGAAACAATACCCAAAGGTGTCGTCATCCCCTGCAAGTGCTGTTGTTATGTGCTAAAATGGTAAGTTGTTGGAGGCAGCGTCTATTGTCGCATGGAATGACGCAATGACCTCTGCCTCAATGATGTCCTTTTAAGCATCAGACACAGAGGTGCTGTTGCACCTCTCTCACGTGACTACAACGTTGTCGCTCTTCTCCACCACATAAAACCGCAATCTCCAAAATCTAAAGATGGTAAAGTTTGATCTAAATGATTAATAGCAGAAAATCTCCTAAAGACGTTTTTATGTGCGATATATCCCATACCTATTGAAAATCGCATAAAACACCCATGTTTGAAACCTTTTGTTCAAAAATCCCTTGCCGTCAAGATCTGTTTGATTAACCGTTAAAACAGTAAAAAAAAATGTCAAAATTAAAAAGAAATAATTGCAGTTTCAGTACAAACTTTTTATTTTATTTTTTTGCAAATTTTACCCAATTTTTTTATAAGTGCCACTCACAATTTCTAATATCTTTAAAACTTTATTTTTCACCCACCCCACCACACTACACTAACCCGAAGGGATTTAGAGTGGGTTGGAAAAAGATGAATTGGATAGAGTTAGGTGGAAAATAAAGTTTTAAATATTAGATAGTATTTGATTGCATAGGAAAAGGAAAATATTTTCCTTTTCCACCCTTAATTTTGCAAAAAATTGCAAAACTTTTTAGGTAGTTCAATTTTTAATTTTTTACAACCATTTGAAGACATTTTTTTTTTTTTTTCCCATGGTTTTAGTAGGTTAGTTTTTTTCATCTTGATGCTAAAAATTTTTTTGGCAATGGAAACATATTCTAAATTCAATGGTTAAAAAAATTTATTTTTTTTGACCATTTTCAAAAGGTATAAAGTCAAACGAATCACAAAAAAAAAAATTTTTTTTAATTTTTTTTTTACTTTTAATCCAATCCAAACAAATTTTAATACAGATTGTAAAAACATCTAACCCCCAAAAAGTAATAATTTGCATGAAAAACAAAATCAAACTGAAAATTTATAGCAATAATTACTATTAATTACAATTCCATCTAAAACAAATTTTAGACAATTCAATTATCTGTCATTCATTTTCTTTCCACCTATTTTTCATCGTTGCAATCAAACGGACCCTTAGATATTGTGGTTGACACATATAAAAAAAATTGGGTATAATTTGCAAAAAAATAAAAAGTTTAGGTAGTGCAACTACAATTATTTCTTTTTAACTTTGACATTTTATAAAATTGTTTTTAGAGGTTAATTAAGCGGATCTTGACGCTAGGATTTTTTTCGAAAATGGGATTATTTATTTATTTATTTATTTTTGCTATTTTCAAAAGGTATGAGGTATATCACACATGAAAACGTTCGTTTTTTCTGCTATTAATCCTTGATCCACAATACATTTTTAGAAAATTGCACCTCTTTGAAATCCTTTAATGATAGGAATTGTCACCGATTTAAAATAATTACTATTACTATAAATTGATATGCTATCGCAATGAAATTTAAATCAAATAAAAAATTATGGTGTCGTAATTCATCCCTTTTGTTACAAAACTTGATGAATAAATACATAAGGGCGTTTCTACAGGTATATGTTTTTTTAATACAATTAAACACAGGTATACTCAGAGGGTACGGCCCGCCTTTGATATGTTTTTTTTTTTTTTTTTTGTATTCAATGGGGGGTCTCTGCACCTCCAAACTTTGGCAGCCGCTTTTCAAAAACATCCCAAGTACTTTTAGATTTTTCTCTACTAATCACCAAAATAAGTTTAAGGTCATAAACTTTGTTCAACAAAAAATATCATTCATCTAAATAATAAAATATAGTCAAATAATCCTAACATAGCTCTTACTAACATGCAAAGAATTTCTACATCCATTAGATAACCAAAAAAAAAGATTGAGCTTTGATATCATTAATTAGGATTTCGATTTAAAAACACAATTATTTTTTTTTTTTTTTTTTACTTTTTAATAAAAAAACCTAGGATTAATTGTCAATGGGTTGCAACTGATGTACTACAATATGTTTTTAATCTAATTAAACACAAATATACTTAGTACGTTATCTTTGATATGTGCTTTAAACCTCTTGTAATCAATGCGGTCTCATACCTCCAATACTTTCTCCGCGCTTTTTCCCATCAAGGAACCTCTCTCTCATCTCTTATTCTCTCTCTCTCTCTCTATTTTCTAACCAATGAATGGTAATGATAATTCAATCAATCATAAAGTGAAAGAATTACTTTACTATATAGCGAATATGTAATAATAGCAATGCCCATAGAAAATGAAAAATTCTTTTTTGTGCCCCGGGGGGCTTTAATTTCCATTCTTTAAAAGACGTGGAACGCATCTAGACAATAAGGATATCAAATTTCATTCCAATACCTATGGTAATTGCAATATCACATAATCTGTCCATAAAATTTGATGAGATCATGTGTAGAGGAATCACATGAAACTCGCAGAATTGATTTGAAAACGTCGGAAAAGCCCAAATTCAGGTTGTAGATGATAAGATCTTGATCCGCGAATTATTGAACTAAGCATCCAAACAAAAAAGAAGTTTGAATGACCTCTTGATTACAAAATCAATGAACCTCGATTTGCGAACGTCACAAATGGTGCCTAATCTTTTGATAAGTTCTAAGAGTTTGAACGCCACAAATATAACAATATATTTGATAAGTTCGAAAAGTTCATCAAGAACCATTGGAGAGAAAACTCTCAATTTTTATTCACGATCAAAAGCTTGAAATACAATGCAATAATAAAACCTAGTTATATAGAAAACTCTAAGACCTAGTTTAATATGGAAATAACTCTAACATATTACAATAAAATCCTAATTAAACGAAATTAACTTGAAAATATTACAAAAGACATACTAAGAAAAGAATTCTAGTGTATTTAAGATTTTCCAAAAATTGGCAAAACCCAGATCATATCAAACTCTCCCTCTTCAAAAGGATCCGTCCTCGAATCCGTACTTTCAATGTTTAGATTATAGCTCTTGCTTCCAATCATGGCAAGAACATGAAATGATCCATCTCTCTTAGGATGCAGTTTGGACCTCTTCTGAATTCGGACCCGCCTTTTTCGTAAGAACACCCCAATAACCAACACTTAGATCAAAGTGTGCTCGTCCCAACGACTTCCTTCTGTAAGTTTGTGATACTCCAAAGACTGAATAGATGTGCTTCCTCCATGTCTTATCCTGCCTATGTGATTGTAGTAATGGCACTGCAAATAGAACTCATCTCTCTCATCTCTTCACCTTGGTAATCAAACCCATTGCATAAGAGTTCCTTCCATGACATCTTATTTACCTCTTCAAGGATTACAAAGTCGACCTCCGGTAATAAATACATTTTCAAATTGGGGTAGGCAACAAGTTTGCCTTCATGAACCATGTCTCTAACATCCTGCAAAACAGAAATAGCAAAACTAGGGAGGGGATTGTTAGTTCTCACTAAAGCCCTCTCAACTTCACTTTTATTTTCTTGCAAGCTCACCTCTAACTTTTTTTTCACTCTCTCCCTCTTGTGACTCTTCTTTTTCTTTTTTCACCTTTCCACTCTCATTTTCGCTTTCTATTTCTTTTCTCTCTTGTGGCTCCACTTCATTTTTTACCACCTCTCCAATATCAACTTCATTTTTTTAGATCACCTTTCTCTATCTCAACTTTCCTATCTCTAGACTCCTCTCGAAATTCAACACCAGTGTTCTCTTTCTGTGTGGTCATCCCTCTTTTGCTTTTTCCTTTCTACCTCACCTCTCACCTTCCATTGGTCTGCAAGGGATTGTTCTAATGTCAAGCTAGTCAGAGTGATCTTTTCCCTATCCCGAAGAAACCTATACCTGTTCATCCCCTTATCATAAACAACCTTCATCTCATTCCTCCAAGATCTCCCAAACAAAATATGAAAAGACTTCAATGACACTACATCACACCAAACCTCATCACTATATCTCCCAAGGATAATATTCACTCGAACCTGCTTAGTCACTTCTACATTCTCCACACTCCTTCAACCAAATCATCCTATAAGAATTAGGGTGTTGTTGTAAAGATAACCCCAATTTTTCAATCATCGTGATACTAGACAAGTTTGATATGTAATCTCTATCAATAGTTAGACTATATACCGTACTACCCACAAAATATCGAGATTGAAAAATATGTTCCCAATCACCATTCATGCTTAATTTTTTTTTTAAACTCAAAAAAGAAAATTGAAAATTGCTCCCGAAATTAAATAATAATTTTTTTTAGGAATTTTTTTTCGATTTTTTTTTAATTCAAATTTTTTTTACTCGAAAATTCGACTACAAGTCTAGCAAAATAAATGAAAATTGATTTGGACTCTTAAATAATCCGAAAAATAACTTTGACTTTTTTTTTTTTGTAATTTTTTGGATCTAAACTCGAAAAAAATTACTGGACACAAGAACACAAAAAACACAAGGAAAGGAAAATAAAGACTCAACAAAAAATAAAAACAAAGATAGAATCTGAATCTGGAGCTCAAGCTCTGATATCACTTAATGAGATTCTAGGTAGGGGAATCACGTAAAACTCGCGAAATTGATTTCAAAACGCCAGGAAAAGCCCAAATTCAGGTTGTAGATGATAGGATCTCGACCCGCAAATTATTGAACCAAGCAACCAAACAAAAACGAAGTTTGAATGACCTCTTGATTAAAAAATCAACGAATCTCGATTTGCGAACGCCACAAAAGGTGTCTAATTTTTTGATAAGTTCTAAGGGTTTGAACGCCACAAATATAACAATATATTTGATAAATTCGAAAAATTAATCAAAAATCATTGGAGAGAAAACTCTCAATTTTTATTCATGATCAAAAGCTTGGAATACAATGCAATAATAAAACCTATTTATAAGGAAAATCATAAAACCTAGTTTAATATGAAAATAACTCTAAAAGATTACAATAAAATCCTAATTAAACGAAATTAACTTGAAATGATTACAAAAGATATAATAGAAAAAAAAATTCTAGTGTATTTAGGACTTTTCAAAAATTGGCAAAACCCAGATCATATCAAAATTTTATATATTTAATTGTGTAGTCCTCATTAAATTAGGGATTTGGATAGAGAAAGGCAGATGAAACTAGCACAGAGGGGACCGTGGAGATGTGTAAATTGAGGAGGGTTTTGATATATTGTTTTTACATTTTTTAGTTATTTCTGTTATCACTTTGTTTGATTTTTTTTTTTACATGCTCATGTTTGAACCTCATTTTTTTTTAAAATAATTTATTTTGAAATAGTGATATTTTGAAGAATGTGTTATTAAAAAATAAGGAAATTTTTTGAGTTTATGTATAAAATTATTTTATGAGAGAATGTGTGGTCAAAAATGAGTTTTGGAGAAATGAGATTTTGAAAAAATGGAGGCCAATTATAGCCTTAGTAATAGGACTCAGTTAATTTTATTAAAATTAGTCGAGTTTATTGTTATACATAAGTAGTCAAAAGAAATTAGATTTTAGTAAATTTTGAAGTAGTTGAAAAATTGTGAATTCCATAAAATATGTGTCAAAATTAATTATTGATTTTGACTTAAATTTTAATTATTTCTTAGCTAAACCAAACCAAATAGGGGATTAAAGTGAATCAAAACCATAGTAAGAGGTCCAAATTTCAAAAATGTTTGAACATAATTCATAAAACCAAACCATAGTAAGAAATTCAAAGCATAATTATTAAACTCGATTTGGACCAATCGATCGGTCCAAAAACCCAATGACCCTAGCCCTTGATCGGGCCAAATAGATAATTTGATTGGAATGCAAGTGACCCAATCAAAAATCGGGTCAACCATCGACTGTTATATTAAAACGGGGCTCGGATGATCAATTTTCAAGATTATCTTTTAAAAAAATTGGTCCAAGGTTCAAAGTAACATGAATGACACCTGGGCAATGGAACTTATAGTGCTTTATTGTTATTTTTATGCAATAATATGTATGTCTCTCATAAATCATTTATAGATTTCTAAAAATGATTTGAAAAAATTTATAATCCTACATTTTACTTTATTGTATAGACTTTTTATGTATTGAAAGATTAATTTTAATTAAGAAGAATTGAATAATTAACAAGATTTAAAATTTAAAATATATAAAAATTTATTGACAATTATTATAAAACTTTAATTTTGTCTCAAAAAAAATTATACTTAGTGTAGAAAATAAATAAAATAATTGATTGAGTCGATCTAAATAAGTACTCCAATTTAGTTTATTGAATTAAAGTCTTCTAAGGCTCATAAAAATTTAAAGGCCCATCCTATTTTTTTAAAATCTACAATTATTCGTTTTAATTAAAGATAATTGGGTGGTAACCAAATTCGTTACGAATTGCCCCTATAAATGGGACCAAAGGTCCATAAAATTTCACAAGTGATAGTGTAGAAGAAAATTACGAAGTGTTGAAAATTCTCAAATCCTTAGGGAGAGTAGCACCAGAATTTGCTTGAACGAAGCAAATCAAAGAAGATCATGTTGTAGAGTACCTCGAATGCTGGAGAAATCTCGTGCTTAATTGCAAAGAACGAATCAGCAAAGCATTTTCTATCGATATGTGTGTACAAGGCATGCATTGGGGATTACTCTATAATCTCCAAGAAAATATGCCCCACTCATTTGAAGAGTTGACAACACGTGCTCATGATTTAGAGCTCCAAATTTGCAAGACAAGGAAGTTACTTGCCATGTGATCAACGTGATAAAAAGGACCATAAGAAAGAAATGAAGAAAGATGTGAAGATAGGTAAGTCAAAGAAGCTATGACAATCTCTACTATCCCTGTAAAGATAGCCTTCCAAAGGTCAAGCTCAAACCCAAAACTAAAAGGGTTAATTACCCTAATAGTCACTGAACTTTCAGGATAATAACCTAAATGGTCATTGAACTTTAAAAATCACCTGGTCACTGAACTTTGCAAAAAGTTTATATGGGATCATTGAACTTTGCAAAAGGTTTCCACGAAATCACTGAACTTTAAAAATCACTTCATTCATCATTAAACTTTGCAAAACGTTTCCTAGGAGATCACTAATTCAATGATCTCCTAGAAAATATTTTGCAAAGTCCAGTGATCCCTTGGAAACCTTTTCCAAAGTTTAGTGATGAATGATGTGATTTTTAAAGTTCAATGACTTTGTAGAAACCTTTTGTAAAGTTCAGTGATGACTTATGTGATTTTTAAAGTTCAGTGACCTCGTGAAAACTTTAGATAAAGTTCAATGACTATTGGGATAATTAACCCAAAACTAAAACCAGAATTCATACCTAACAAAGGACAAGTCCAAAGTAGAGGTCATGTAACTCTGAAAGAACTTGAAAAGAATGAGTACCCATTATCAGATTTTGAAGTTTTTAGAATTTGGATCAACTCCTTGAATAAAAGATAATTGATCTTCCAGCACCAAAGGACCTGAGGAAGCTGGTAAGATTGATCATCTTAAGTATTATAAATTTCACAGAATCATCAGTCACCCATTGGAAAAATATCTCGCCCTGAAAGATCTTATTGTTCCCTTGGACAAAGAAAATAAAATCAAAAATCAAACCGAAAAAAAATCCAGCAGTTGCCTTCTCGATGGTTTCATTTAGATCATTTGATCCAATTCCCATTGCAAAGAAGGAAGAGACATTTTCTCGTACATACAATGCTCGTAAATCTTTGGTTGAGGAGTTTGAACCTCAACTTCCTGAATGAGCCATCCCAGTGGAATTTGAGGTAAATGGAGAAATCACCATCATTTATGTCTATCCAGGAATGGGTGGACCATGTGCACCCAATCGTCCAACATTTTATAAAATTATGATAGATGACTTGGATGTTTGGAATTATGATTCAAAGTCTGAAGACGAGATCGGTGATGGCTGGTCTACCTTCATAAACAAGAAGGTGAAATACTGAACGTCAAACAAAATAGGTAAAATATCACATTCTATGCCTCTTGTAGGACCAAAATTGGGGGCATTAGGTATGGAAGTTCAAACCAATAAAGAAGTAACACTAGAAGAAAATCAGGGAGAATAGACCTTTGTGAAAAGACGTCATTGAAAGGCTCCACAATTCCTAAGTTCTAGTGTTTATGATGAAAAATTGAGACCAAGAGACAACCAAAGGATAATATCTAAAGTCAAGTTAAGAGTATCTACTAAATCAACGGGAGTGGAAACTGTTTCACGTCCTCCTTCTAGACTATCAACCCTAGGCGATTTTTTTAAGGGTTTCTTCAACAATGAATGTTTTACCTCCAATGTTATCAATGTAGAGGAGAAAAATGAAGCGAAGAACGTATTGAGAAAGAGTTCGAAACATAAGAGAACTATCTCATGACTCAACAATATTCCTTCTAATACGAGTTTAATAGAGTCTCTTAGTCTTCCTTTAGATGATCGAATGAATTTAGTCACGACATTGATCGATCCATAAGAATACGAAGGTAAAGTCTTAGAATATATTGGATCTACAACCTGACAAAACTGTAGGACCGCCATCACATTTGACGATGAAAATTTATAGCTGGGTTCTCATTTATATAATAGATCACTGTATATTATTGGTTATATTCGAGAATACAGGATAAATCACATAATGATCGATTGTGGATCTATCGTGAACATTATGACAGTAATGAAGAAAATCAGAATTAATGTTGGTGACCTGTTTAGGAGCAAGATCATGATTTAAAGATTCAACCAGAAAGGTCAGTGAACCATTAGCATGATTCGCCCGAAGCTACAAATAGGGGAGTTAATTTCCTCAACTCTCTTTCATGTCATTGATGCTAAAACATCATATGATTACTCATTGGACGCGTTTGGCTGCTTAAAACAAGAGTGGTACCTTCGACTTCGCACCAATGCTTCAAATATACTCGAGGCGGAGAAATCAAATGTGTGGTAGCTGAGTCCAAACCATTCCTCGAAGAAGAATCTCATTTTGTTGGCGCTAAATTTTATATGAAAGATGAAAAATGTGATTCTATAGGATTGTCCATGTACAGATTCAAAGTAAAAGGAGATGATGATATATCTAGTGTTGCTCAACCTCATTCGTATATCAAAGGTAAATCAAAATTTACATCTGAAGGATTCCCTATATGCAAGAAACCTCAAATAGAACCAACCGATGTTGAGGTATTGAGAAAAGAGTTATAATACTTAGTATTTCAAAATTGTTTCTGCCCCCATCAACTTATGGCAGCCCCGTGAGAACGTAAATCTACATTGAAATATTCGACATCTATTCCAAACATATCAATGCTATGTATTTTTAGCTCGTCCAAACAAGATATACCAAGGTATTAAAGGAGCCAAGGAGTCGAAACAGACTTTTAAAGGATGTTACAACCCTCAAGTCAAAAAATTATTTGAGAAACGCGAGTCTCACAAATTAGGTGATCTTGATGTTGTCCTTTCGGGTGGGCATATCACTTCTGATTCTAATGGAGTCCTTATGTCGCGACCTACGTATGGTTTAGGATATGATCTAAATCCATCGAGAAAGATTAAAGTCAACAAAGATTCCTCAAACCCAGTCATGATTCAAATATATGAAGTTACAGAAGAGAAACTAGAACAACCAAGACCTTTAGTGTTCGATCGAATTGAAAATGAAAATGCCAGAGTTTCGATGTTTCAAAAGTTAAAAGGAGAACCCTCCCGAGTAGTTGACATAAAAGGTAAAGCTTCTATCTTCCAAATGTTAAGTGGGAATCCTTCTTTATCTACTTGAATCGATAAGAATGCACAAACTCCTCAAAAGTCATCTAAAAAACAATTTGTATTTTGTTAACTTGGAATTAAAACTTCTACTCTATGTCTGAAGCCTCAACGATCAAGAAGAAGATGAAACATCAAAAAGTTTACACATCCCTAAAAAATGATAAAGATAAGAAAGAAGTTTCTGTCAATCACATCGCTTTTAAAGAAGCTTCTAACTCAGAATCTAAGTTTGAAAACTCTGCCACAACAGATGAACCTGAACCAACTCCGCTTACAATTGAAGATGACTTGAAACAATTGAACTTGGGGATCGAAGAAAACCCGAGACTAGCATTTGTAAGTGCTTTCCTCGGTCAAAAAATGGAAATCAAGTACATCCATTTACTTTGAGAATACAAAGACATTTACATGGTCTTTCAAAAAAATGTCGTGGTTACATCCTAAGGTTGCAGTACATCACCTTGGAGTAAGCTATGGAGTTCGTTCCATTAAACTACCTCAAAGAAGATTTCGACCAGAACTAATTCTTCAAATTGAAGTAAAAGTTAACAAACTCATTGGAGTGGGATTCACACGTGAAGTCAAGTATCCAGCTTGGATTGGAACATTGTTCCTGTCAGGAAAAAGAATGGACAACTACGAGTCTGTGTAGACTTTTGAGATTTGAACCAAGCATGTCCAAAATATGATTTTTCACTTCCAATAACAGAGTTGATGATGGATGCAACTACTGGGTATGAAGTATTATATTTCATGGATGGGTCTTTCGGATACAACCAAATATGGATGAACCCAAAAGATGAGGAGCTTACATCATTAAGTACTCCTAAGGACGTATATTGTTATAAAGTTATGCTTTTAGGATTAAAAATGCAGGGGTAACCTAATAGCGGGTGATGGAAAAGATCTTTAGTGACATGCTGCATAAAAACGTGAAATGCTATGTGGATGATCTTGTTCTTAAGACAAAGAAACGTGACGATCATTTATAAGACTTACGAGATGTTTTCAAAAGATTTTGACAACATCAACTAAAGATGAATCCTCTGAAGTGTGCATTTGGTGTTATGTCTAGGAAATTTCTTAGCTTTATTGTTCGACATCGAGGCATTAAAATAGATCAATAAAAAATTGACACCATAATCAACATGCCAAAGTCAAGAAATGTACTTGAGTTGAAGAGTCTTCAAGGAAAACTTTCATACATTCGAAGATTTATCTCCAATCTTGCCAGACGTTGTCATCAATTCAACAAATTGGCAAAGAAAAATGTATCATTTGAGTGGGATCATGCATGTCGAAATACTTTTCAAAATGTTAAGCAATATTTATCTCGTCTACCAGTACTCACAACTCCAACTCCAGGGAAGCTATTAATTCTTTATGTTGCAACACAAGAATGTTTTCTAAGAGCGCTTCTTGTCCAAGTCCACGATGAAAGAAAATAGAATGCGCTTTATTACTTGAGCCAAACACTGGTTGGTGTTGAAATAAAGTATTTACCTATTGAAAAAACATGACTGTCGTTGATCTTTGTGGCTAAAAAATTAAGACATTATATACTATCACATACAATCAATCTTCTCTCAAAGATTGATCCATTAAAATACATAATGTCCAGGTCGAGTCTTTTCGGAAAGATTGGAAAATGGGTACTTCTGTCATCCGAGTTCGATATCAAATTCATTCCACAAAAGGCCATGAAAATAGAATGCGCTTTATTACTTGAGCCAAACACTGGTAGGTGTTGAAATAAAGTATTTACCTATTGAAAAAACATGACTGTCGTTGATCTTTGTGGCTAAAAAATTAAGACATTATATACTATCACATACAATCAATCTTCTCTCAAAGATTGATCCATTAAAATACATAATGTCCAGGTCGAGTCTTTTCGGAAAGATTGGAAAATGGGTACTTCTGTCATCCGAGTTCGATATCAAATTCATTCCACAAAAGGCCATTAAAGGGACAAACTCCAGCAGATTTCCTTATTGGCCATCCAATTCCGACGGAATGAGAAATTTAGGAAGACCTTCCGGATGAAGAAGTTCTATTAACTAAAGTTATACCATCATGGAGGCTATACTTCGATGGGACGCCCAAAGTTATGGTGCTGGGACATGAGCACTCTTTATCACTCTTCATGATCTTGTTATGCCTTACTCTTTTACCTTAACAAAGCAATGTTCGAACAACGTGGTGGAATATAAAGTCTTTATCCTTGTCTTAGAGACAACTAGATATGGATATCCATCAATTGGAAGTCTTTGGAGATTCCAAATTTATAATCAACCAATGTTTAGCCGAAAATGAAGTACTTAATTCAGACTTGAAGCCATATCATGAATATGTATAAACTCTTATGGAACGATTTGATTTTGGAAAAATTAAATTGGTGTCTAGAAGTGAAAATAGGGAAGTCGATGCCTTAGCTGATTTGGTTGCGTTTTAGCTAAGTCGGATGAAGATTTTTTCCACTCCAATCGATTGTTCAAAGATGGGTATTTCCGTCATTGTTGCCCAGTAATCTAGAAGAGAACAATAGTGTTGAAGTAATTGAGGATGAGAAAAGAGAAGATTGGAGACAACCAATAATTGATTTCCTTAAACATTAAAAGTTACTGGATAATCCACAACAAAAAAATGAAATCAAGAGCATGGGTTTCGCTTTGACTTTTATAAGGTAGCGCTTTATCGACGATCATTTTATGGAGTTTTCCTTCAATGTTTAAGTATTGATGAAGCAACACATGTCGTGGAAGAAGCCCACTCTAAAATATGTGGTACTCATCAGTCTGGACCTAAACTCTATTATCAAATAAAGATGATGGGATACTAATGGCCAACTATGATATAAGACTCCATGGATTATGAGAAAAATTGTGAAACTTGTCAAGTCCATACAGAGACGTTCAACAAAACTTTATGCAGTTTGCTAAAAAAGGTTGTTTCAAAATAAAAAAGAAATTGGCATGAAAGAATCAGTGACGTCTTATGGGCTTGTCGAATTACTTGTCGGATTTCAACACAAGGCACTCCTTACGCCCAAGTGTATGAAGTGGAAGTTGTACTTCTTTTGGGGTATCAAATTTCGTCATTTCGAATTGCCATCCAAGAAGGTTTGACAACAGAAGAAAATGTCAGTCTTCGATTGAAAGAGCTAGAAGCTTTGGATGAGAAGAGATTAGAGACGTAAATGTACCTAGAATGCTATCAAGCTCAGATTGCAAAGTCTTTCAACAAAAAGGTACGACCGAGATCATTTCAAGTTGGAGATTTGATACTTTCTATATGCAGGTCAATCATAATCATAAGAAAAATATGGGGCAAGTTCCAACCTTAATGGCATGATCCATTTCTTGTTACTCATGCATTCACTAATGAAGCATACAAGATCATCGACAAAGATGGACTGCAAGTCGGACCTATTAATAAAAAAATTCTTAAAATGTTTTACGCTTGAAGTTCTTTATTTTGTAAGTTGTTCATTGTAATAAAATGTAATACTCCCAACCCATAAGATGATAAACTGTGACAACCCCAAATAAACAAAAAATAAATTGTGTTTTTGTAATGAACTACGTTCGACTTGATCTCTTCTGGGTACATACCAGCTTGAATAAATTATAAATTCAAGTTCAATTACAACCAATAAATTTATTCAATTTGTTTATCATTTTCTGCAGTAAAAAAAAATACAACAAATATGAACAAGAAAACTTCATCAAAAAAAGAAGAAAAGAAGATGATAGCAAATCAAAATTATACAATATGGTCCTAAAAAAGATTAGAAAATCTGAAGTCTATTAAGATCACTAGCCATTGATCACCTACAAGAAACTATCTTCAAGTGTCTTCATTTTCTGGTCAATGGATGCTATGCTAGTGACATCTCTAATCTATGATTCTTCTAATGCGGCTTTCGCAGTTCCAAGCATACTTTTTGTTCCTGATGTGTTTGAAACTCATCACGAAGTTTGTCTAGCTCGAAGGTTAGCTGATTAATTTTATCTTCCAACAAAAAACATGTGGAATCCTGCACTTTCAGCTGAATATTCAAAAGTTTCAGCTACTCAGTCTTTTATTCAGCGATTTGACACTCCAAATGTTGATTTCTTTTTGATAAATAAAAGTCAATATCTTTAAGAAACACGTCCATACGTTTTATCAAATGTGTTGGATCTGAGCGAAATGAGCTAATAATCACGTTTTGAAGAATTAAATTATTTCCATCCCACCAAGATCGGATGTTGAAAAATCCATGTTTAAAAACGTCCCTAAACACTTTTGAAAATAATTGGTCATGTCTTCTTACAAAGCAACCTTCAAGTACGATGACTCTTAAATTATCCCAGGCGGAGGACCAAACATGAAAGAACAAATTAGCGTAGTCCGATGGTTGTTTGTCTTTAAAGGTGAAATGTTAAATAAAGCCAATGAAGATGAAACAACTGGGACCTCTTGATTTATCTCTAAAATGTTAGCATTCGCAATCTCGGAATTCACTTCATCTTCATTATCGAAATCATCTACGTTAAACACCGAAGTATCTTTATTAATGGTACTTGGGTATTTGCTAGGAGGACTGTGAAAAGCCTGAGTACCATCTATTCCTTGAAGTACATCGATTCTCCCATCATTCTCGCAAGTTTGATCTTGCAAAAAATTTGAATTCATGAAGAAATTTAGTCATTCAAGAATGCTTGGAAAACCTACAAAAAATGAAGATAAAAAAATGAGAGATAGACAAAGGAGAACAAAGAATATGCCCGCATTTTGTGTTCTAGGCGATATGATATGATCTGAAATAGCACTAATTCTGGGAAAATACTTATTTTTTTGTGCGAGTTTCCATATTTCACTATAATTCTAAATTTTGACAAGTTTTGTTAATTTAGGACTCTTTTAATTTCGTTTCTCTTAGGATTTATTACTTAAGTATAAATAGCTTTATTTTTCATTGTAAAGTTTAAGACATTTATGATGAATTGAATTAAGAGATTTTCTTTCATGGGTTCTTGAATGAACTTTGTAGAACTTATCAAATATTCTTCAATATTTGTGGCGTTCAAACCTAGAACTTATCAAATGAATTAGACGCCCTTTGTGGAGTTCACAAATCGAGGTTCATTGGTTTTGTAATCAAGAGGTCTTTCAAACTTCATTCTTG
Source organism: Osmanthus fragrans (assembly GCA_019395295.1). NCBI lineage: Eukaryota > Viridiplantae > Streptophyta > Magnoliopsida > Lamiales > Oleaceae > Osmanthus > Osmanthus fragrans. The sequence continues at coordinate 16,407,469 of CM033350.1, forward strand.
TTTGGTTGCTTGGTTCAGTAATTTGCTGGTCGAGATCCTATCGTTTACAACCTGAATTTGGGCTTTCCCGGCGTTTTCAATTCATTTCGTGAGTTCCATGCGATTCCTCTAACTAGGATCTCATCAAATGGTATTAGAACTCGGACTCCATATTCAAGTTCTATTTTTTTTTTCTTTTTTCTTCTTTTGTTTTGTTCTCCATGCTTTTGTGTCCAGTAAATTTTTTGAGTCTTTGATAAAAAAAATTCGAAAAAAAATTTCAAAAAAATTATTATTTAATTCCTGGAATTTCTAGCAGTTTTCAATTTTCTTTTTGAGTAAAAAAAAATTGTTAATTCTGGAAGTTGCCAATATCATACTATCTTGTCTAAATCTAAAAATCTATTGTGTTCATTCCAATCCAAAAATTCAAGAACCACTTTCTTGAATTAAAAGAATTCTCATTCAAAATTTCATCAAATCATTTTTCTTCTTTCTTGAGTCTTCTCAATCACAACCGCTTTGAATACCACAAAAAATTGAGTGATACACGAGAGGATAAAAGTGAGGCAGAAATATTTTAGAAGTTAGGATGTCGAATGAGGTGATCTGACAGTTTGAAAGATTGTTTGGGGATGAGACTGAAAGACTTGGTACGTTAGAGACATCGAGGTCAAATAGTTATATGAGACACTCAAATGCAAGGAGACCGGGTAGGGGAGAGCCTAGGAGGGAGTTGCATGATGATTATGAATATGGTAGTGATTTGGATCTGGATACATCAATTGTGGCTGAAATGGGTAGGATAAGGAATAGAGGTGGTAGGTTTGAACGAAGGGGTATGAATAACTTTGGAGATGATATAAATAGGAGTATGTGCAACAACAAGACAACAATTCCTTCATTCAAAGGAAAGAGTGATCCGGAGGCATACTTGGCATGAAAAGAAAAGGTGAAGTTCATAATTGATGGCCATAACTACTCTAAAGAGATAAAGGTAAAGTTAGCTGTAACTCAATTTGTAGATTATGTTATAATTTGGTGGGATCAGTTGACAACATCTAGGCGGAGAAATTATGAGAGACCTATTGAATCTTGGGGTGAGTTGAAGAATATTATGAGAAAACGATATGCACCTAATCACTATTATGGATATAGGAAAGATATGTGTGAAATAGGGGTTTCGAAATAATCCTAGTATGTATGGTAGAGTTGAGATTTCAATGGGGGGATAAAACACCTATTGTGAAGCATGTTAGTAGTAAGCTGACTAGTTTAGATTATAAACTAGAATTTTCAAATATTTCACGATATGATTAGTTCTCAAGTTGATCATACCAATAAACAATGGAGGAAAAAGAGAGAAAACAGTGAGGTGACTATTTGTGAGGAAAAAAAAGTAGAGCCACAAGAGAGAAAAGAAATAGAGGATGAAAATGAGAGTGGAAAGGTGACAAATAAAGAATTGGAGCCACAAGAGGGAAAAGAAAAAGAGTCTTCAAAGTGAAAAGAAAAGTCAGAAGTGAACTTGTATGAAAATGAGAGGGCTTTACTGAGAACTAACGATTCCCTCCCTAGATTTTGCTACTTATGTCTTGCAGGTTTTTGAAGACTTGATTCCTAAAAACAAGCATATTGAACAACTTGTGGAAGAAGCTAACCAACCCTACATTAGCTTGAAACTCTCTTTGACTACCGGAAGTTGACTTTGTGGTTCCCGGAGAGGCGAAGGAGTTTCAGAGGCAGTGGAAGGAGTTCATATGCGATGGTTTGATAAACAAAGAAGATCTGAAGAGCAACATGTATCCGTTTGAAGTGCCATTGCTACAACAACAAATGTGGTTGATTGAGTTTATGCTACAATACACTCATATCTATAAAGTTGATGGTTGCCATTCATTAATCCTCTGCCAGGATAGGGAAAATTTTCCATTTGATCTAGGTGGTGTAGTGATAAAACTTGTAGCAAGTTGATTATCCCCTAAGCGATCACAAGGCATGGATTCGAGGACGAATCCTTTCGAAGAGAGAGTGGATGATATATTCTAGAACAGCACTAATTCTGGGAGAATACTTCCTTTTTTTTTGTGCGAGTTTCCATATTTCACTATAATTCTTAATTTTGACAAGTTTTGTTATTTTAAGACTCTTTTAATTCCGTTTCTCTTAGGGTTTATTACTTTAGTATAAATAAGGTTTATTTTTCATTGTAAACTTTAAGACTTTTATGATGAATTGAATTAAGAGATTTTCTCTCATGAGTTCTTGAATGAACTTTATAGAACTTATCAAAGGATTAGACACCATTTGTGTGTTCGCAAATCGAGGTTCATTGTTTTGTAATCAAGAAGTCTTTCAAATTTTGTTCTTGTTTGGTTGCTTGGTTCAGTAATTTGTGAGTCGAGATCCTATCGTCTACAACCTAAATTTGGGCTTTCCCGGCGTTTTCAATTCATTCCGCGAGTTCCATTGGGATCTCGTCACGATATCTAAAAATTCACCATATGATGGTTTATTGGGGAGACTGATGTTAATGTTAGAAGCTCCAATGTTACCTTTTGAAGGACTTGGAATAGCTTGAAGCGGCTTTGGTTTTACCGATCATTTCATTTTATATATTCGAGAGCGGGAAGTCTAAAATTGAAGTTTGTTACATAAGATCAAATACAAGTAGTATGTTAGAAAATCATACCCGATCATCAAAACTTTTATCTCCCAGAGTTAGAGTTTTTCCAGGGGCCTGGGATGTTCTAGAATAAAAACTACTTCATGTATCTTATCAACGAGCTCAGAGGTGGAACGGAACTTGGATTCAAACTTTGTTGAGTGAACTATAATCTTAATTTTCTTAACACCTCTTTCATTTCGAAGGTTTGGTTTCCTCTTTCAAGGAGTCTCTTCATGAATGATATTTGAAGGGTTTAACCCTTTGGCTATGAGCCTCTACGAAGTCAGATCAAGAACAAAGTCACGACTCATATTAGAAGATAAAACCTGCACTCGAACCTTGGTCAGGATTGGCAATACTTGGTTATTCCACCAACCTTGGTACTCTGCATCAATGTTTTGATGTGTAGACCCATTTATCGTCCGAATCAAAGACAACCAAATATGATACATGTCGCCTGTATTGGGAGCAATGTCCAATTTTCTTGATGAACCAAGAAGTTTATGCATAAAGTCATGTTGGGTCGCAAACCTGTGAGGATTATATGTCTCAAGAACGAAAGGGGAGTTTTCTCGAAAATAAGAAACAAATCCAGATCAAATACTCATCATAAATTTTGAGGTATCTATAGACCTTGATTGGTCATCCACTCGTACAATGGGATGAGATGATAAGGAAAATGGATTCTAGCTAAAGTCATTGACATCCATCATTCCACAGATAAGGTCTCGACAAGCAACAACATTTTTCTCCTCAGATTGGAAAGCATTTAAAGTGACAACATATCTTCGGATTATAGGACGAGAATAATTCTTGTCCACTTGAGCATAAATACCTCAAACAAAATAAGTTGCAGCCCAAATATAAAGAAAATGTCCAGAAAATGAATGTGAAATCGAGCCAAGGTCTGAGCTTGACTGATGGTTGGGCCTTCGTGTAAATCCTCTATAAATGCTTGCTAATATAGGAGGAACTAAACTGTAAGTGTACTCGTCTGTCATCTCAGAATACGCTTCAAAAATCTCAACTCTCATATATTCATCCTCAAATGGAAGAACGAAACAACAAAATCACAGGAAGAGATAAACTGCTATTTCTAATTCGTCTTCTTCTTCTATAGACAAAGATATTAACAAATTGATCTAATGACTCTGATCTCTACGAGAAATATCTCTCGTCTTGTCTACAATCACATGCCTCTGTATTTTCTTTGATGTTTTTTGATGACGACTCTTGAATGGATTTAGATTCATAGCATTCTTATAATTTTTTGTTTTATCGAGGATTCTGAGTACAACCATTCTCATAAAATAAAAAAATTAATCCAATCTTCATGACTAACACAAAACATTATAGAGGCACAGACAATATTTTGGGAAGGTGATCCATTAACTCTAAAAGGTCTGTAACTACTTTTTCATAGTAATGACTTATGATTGATAGTCCACTTATCTCACGGATGTCCCAAAGAGAAATGCAAATTTCACCATCAACGATCACAAAAATGTTTGTCTCTAGACACCAAATCTCACAAAGAGCTCTATATATAGAGTTTGGACGATAATAATTTTTTGTAATGGAGCTGATTGTAGAAGCTAACTCGCTAATATTCCTCTTGAGCAGGAGTTTTTGAACCTATGAAGACCACTCCCAAAACTTTGAAAGAAAAGAAATCTCTCAATCCCATCGTATTTCTTTATTGCCAACTGTCTCACAAATTACCTTTGCGATGCACTCCATGCTTTGAGAATGATGAGGCGGGAGACACAAAAAAGGAAGATGACTGCTATAATGGTTAGACTTGACAGCTTCTAAATTCTCGTGAGATTCACTAATGGTGGGCATATACAACTCCGACAATGGCTCCAGACACAAAAGAAGGGTCTGTCATTGGCTTATGAGTGCTAAGTTTAAGTTCACCTCATATACCAGGTTAGACATCGTACTTCATATCAGTATCTTTAAAATAAAGGTCACTTTTACCTTGATTTTTAAGCTCAAGAATTTCGTGTACATCCGAATACACTCTATCATTAGAGCTTGTTCCAGCCATTCCTAAAAAAATTAAAAATAAAGAGAGAAAATTAGCAAACAAAGTAAAAAAAAAAAAAAAAATTTAATGGGCCGTAAATCATTTAAATTCGTTTATTGCCTAAAATTACAAGATAGTTGAATAACAAAAAAATGTTAAAATTCCCTCAAAATCATTTTTCAAATGTATGTCTAATTGACTAATTTGATTTTGAATCCCAATGAACTTTAATATTCATCTATAAGTTTTGTAATATTTGACAATGAGAGGAGGTAATTTCTCACGCTTATATTCATTAATGTCTCAACGTATATATACAAGATACAAATTCTATTTTAGGAAGGAAACTAAACCCCAATCAAAGACCAATATCTTTATTTCCTATTCTAGAAATATAGTTTGTAACATTCCCCCTTAAGCTGGAGCATAGATATTTATCATGCCCAACTTGTTACAAAGATAATCAACCCGAACCCCATTTAGAGCTTTTGTGAAGATATTTCTCAATTGTTCTCCTGTTCTCACATACCCTGTAGAGATCAAACCTTGCTGAACCTTTTCACGAACGAAATGACAATCAATTTCAATATGTTTCGTTCGTTCATGAAAGACTGGATTAGATGCAATATGAAGTGCCGCTTGGTTATCACACCATAACTTAGCCGGCATAGAAATCTTGATGCCCACTTTAGTGAGGAGCTGATGTATCCACATTATTTCACATACAGACTTAGCCATAGCCCTATTTTCTTATTCTGCACTCGAACGTGAAACCACATTCTGTTTCTTACTTTTCCATGAAACCAAATTTCCTCCAACAAATACACAATAGCCGGAAGTAGATCTTCGATCTTCCTTGGATCCTGCCCAATCAGCATCTGAAAAACATTCAATCCTAGTATGACCATGATTGCCATACAGAATTCCTCTCCCAGGCGCTCCCTTTAAGTAGCATAAGATTTGTTCTACAACTCTCCAATGATCGACGGTTGGGGAAGACATACTGACTTACCACACTAACTGAATAGGCAATGTCTGGACGAGTCACAGTAAGGTAATTCAACTTCCCAACCAATTTTCTATATCTCTCTGGATCGTCAAATAATTCACTATCTTTTGTAAGCTGCAAATTAGGAACCATTGGAGTGCTATATGGTTTAGCTCCCAATTTTCCTGTTTCAGTCAACAAGTCAAGCACATACTTTCTTTGAGATAAGAAGATCCCTTTCTTACTCCTCATCACCTCAACACCCAAGAAATATTTTAGTGTCCCTAAATCCTTTGTGTGAAACTGACTGTGAAGAAAGGTTTTTAGAGATGAAATACCACCAGAGTCACTTTCAGTAATAACGATGACATCAACATAGACAACTAATAGGATGAGACCAGCTGCAGACTGCTTATAGAAGACAGAATGATCAGACTTACTCTTTTGCTTGCCAAACTTTTCAATAGCTTGACTAAACTTTCCAAACCAGGCCCGGGGACTTTGTTTCAAGCCATATAAGGATTTACGAAACTGACAGACTTTCCCACACTTCCCCTGAGCAACAAAGCCAGGTGGTTGCTCCATATAAACCTCCTCCTGAAGATCACCGTGAAGGAAAGCATTTTTATGTCTAATTGATGCAGAGGCCAATCATATGAGGCTACCATAGACATAAATAACCTGACAGAGGTAAGTTTGGCAGCAGGAGAAAATGTGTCGGAGTAATCAACACTGTATGTTTGAGCAAACCCCTTAGCAACAAGGTGAGCTTTTAATCTAGCTACGGTCCCATCAGGATTGACTTTAACTGTAAACACCCACTTACAACCAATAGCCCTCTTACCTGCAGGCAAGTGTACCAGGGCCTAAGTACTATTGTCATCTAAAGCATTCATCTCCTCAATCATCGCATTACACCATCCAGGATGAGATAAGGCATCATGAACAGTCTTAGGAATAGTGACCGAATCAAGAGATGCAACAAAAGAACAAGAGGATGATGATAAATGGTTATATGACATAAAAGCGGATACTGGATAAGTACATTGATGTTTACCTTTGCGAATTGCAATAGGAAGATCATCACTGGAACCGGAAACCAGATCTGATGACGAAGAAACTGGTGTTGGACATGAAGCAGGAGGTGTAGGAGCCGGGACTGGATCAGGAGGTTGTTGGCGACGAGAATAAACCTAATGTATAGGAGGCTTAATAGGAGAAGATGAAAGAAGATTAGGACTTGGGGACGTAAGAGTATAAATTAATATATCATTGTCCGCCCACAAACGAATAGAATCTGAAGATGAAGCAAATGGTGTTTGTTCGAGAAATGTAACATCAGCTGACACAAGGTACCTGTTAAGGTTGGGACAGTAACATCTATACCCTTTTTGCACATGAGAATAGCCAAGAAAGATACACTTTAGAGATTTGGGATCAAGTTTTGTAACATGAGGTCAAACATCCCGAACAAAGCAAGTACAACCAAATATCTTAGGTTCAATAGGAAATAATGACTTATTAGGAAAAAGGGCATCAAATGGAGTCTCACCAGACAGAAGACATACGGTTAATCAGAAACCAAGCTGTAGAGACGGCATCGGCCCAAAAATGTTTAGGGACCTTCATGTGAAATAACAAAGCTCTGGCAGTTTCAAGAAGATGTCTATTCTTTCTTTCAGCAACCCTATTTTGAGATGGTGTATCGGCACAAGATGTTTGATGAATAATGCCATGTTGAACCATATAGTGTTGGAAGTGTTCTGATAAGTATTCCTTAGCATTATCACTTCTCAAAATTTGAACAGACACATTAAATTGAGTTTTGATCTCAGCACCAAAGGCGGTAAAATGAGAGAATAGTTCTGAACGATTTTTCATTAAAAATAACCATGTCATTCGAGAATAATCATCAATAAAGGTAACAAAATATTTAAACCCAGCTTTCGACACAACTGGACACGGACCCCAAACATCGGAGTGAACTAACTCAAAAGGAGCACTAGCTCGTTTATTGACCCTAGGACTAGAACTCAAACGATGATGTTTGGCAAATTGACAAGACTCACAATCTAATAAAGATAGACTAGAAAACTGGGGATAAAGTTTCTTTAACGTAGGCAACGAAGGATGACCGAACCGACAATGTGCTTCAAAAGTGGTCATAATTCTAGAGCAAGCAACCGACTTTGATATTTGTGTATCAAGAATGTAGAGGCCTCCAGACTCATGTCCTTTACCAATAATCTTCTTCGTCATAAGATCTTGAAATAGACAAAAATTAGGATAGAATGAGAAACAACAATTAAGAGAACGAGTAAGTTTACTGACGGAAACTAAATTAAAAGACAAGTTAGGTAAACTTAAAACAGATTGCAAAGGAATGGAGGGTGTTGGAATAATCGTGCCGGACCCCAGAACGGGAGATGTAGTCCAATCTGCTAAAGTAACTTTAGAACTCGAAGCATGTGACCGGAAAAAAGAGAATAGATTAGAATTACCTATCATGTGATCTGTGGCACCAGAATCAATGACCCATTTGGAAGATGAGGAAGCAAGACATGTGTTCATTTTACCTGAATCAGTGATGGCAGTAATAGGAGTAGATGAAGACTTCAGAGATTCCTGATATTGTGAGAACTTGGCATACTCATCTGCAGGTATTAGAATGGACTCAGAAGCATCATTAGTAGAGGCAATATGGGCTGACTGGTTCAATTGATTCCTGTGCTGCAGGCGCTGCCACTTTCTACAATCTTTCTTCAAATGTCCTCTATTATGACAATAGTAACACACAACGCCTCCCGAATCCTGTCCACGAGTACCAAGGTTTCGATCATAGTTACTAGAGTTTTCCCCTTTATTTCCACTCTTAAAGGACTGTCTCCCAGATTCAAAGGTGCAGCTAACAAGAGTACTGTTCGGTTGAGTGGAAGCTGAATTCTCTGTGCGGAGTACCCTACTAAAAGCTTCTTCCAGAGATGATATCTCAGAACTAGAAGAATTTGAGATTTAGCAGTCTCAAACTCAGAAGGAAGACCAGCCAAGAAGCTCATAACCGCCATCTTTTCTCTTTGAGTTTGCTGAACTTTTACATCAGTACTGAATGGGAGTAGCGTATTAAGTTCCTCATGAGTCTTCTTAAAATCCATAAAGTAGCTGGTGAGGGATCTGTCACCTTTTTCTGCACGATAAAAGGCATGGCACACCTCATAAGTGTGCCTGATATTTCCCTTGCCAGAGTACACAAACTCCAAATACGTCATCAATTCTTTCACAAATTCACAATGATTTATCAAGCCCACCACCTCACTATCAATAGAATTACGTATTTGCAAAAACAGACGGGCATCTTTCCTTAGCCATGAGACTTTCGAATCATCACTAGGTGGTTCATCAGTCAGGTGATTATCCATAGCAATACTCCGCAAATAAAGTCTAACAATTTTACTCCAATCTAAATAATTAGATCTATTCAATTTATGTTCTATGATTTTTGACATTATAGGAACCAAATCAACCACATGAGATTTCTTTTCCTCCATCGTACTAAATATTAAAGAAGTAACTTAACAAGAAGTCACCAAAAAAATAAATTATCGAACTGAGTAAAAATTAGAAGCTTCAAATATGAAGTTGAAGCATATACCTTCAACCAAAAGTTAAAGCCCAAAAGCACTTATTGTACCCAGCTAACGCCCAAAAACATAAAGCCCAAACCACTTCCCACGTAACTGCAGTACAGAGCCACTTCCCTCGTAACTTGCTGAAAATCGAGAATCCCTACCACCAGAAAAAACTGGGCTGGACGGCGACTGGAGTCTGAACGGCGACAGGAGATTCCTCCGGTGTAGGTGGCGTGGACTGGAAGCGCCAGACAGAAGGGTTAGAAGCCCTAGTGTGACTGGAAACGCTGAAAAACGACTGGAGGCTAAACCGGCAACAGGCGAGGTCTGAACGACGGCGGGCGACCTTCCTGGTGAAGGCGGTGCTGACTGGAATGCCGGAAAAACAGGTAGACACCCTAGTGCAGGAAGAAACCTTAGCTTGACTGGAATCGTCGGAATAATAGCGAGGCTACCGGACGGCGAAGGCGCGAGCGGAACCCTAATGGCGGCGCTCTGGTACCATGTAATATTTGACAAGGAGAGGAGGTAATTTCTCACGCTTTTATTCATTAATGTCTCAACGTATATATACAAGATACAAATTCTATTTTAGGAAAGAAACTAAACTCTAATCAAAGACCAATATCTTTATTTCCTATTCTAGAAATTTAGTTTGTAACAAGTTTAAACTATTTTAATTTAACAAATCAAACTATTCTAACATATTGATTTTTAATTTTTGAAGTATCAAGACTAATTGTAGGATAATGAATCTAATTAACAAAGATAGATTTACTTTGAATTATTAATATGAAAAAAAGAAAATTATTATTTTCATAGTATTTTATTATTTGTGTATGTATTTATTGCATCCGGTTCGATCCCGATTGAACTTTTTGACCCTGACCCTTTACCTTTTTTGGGTCGGTGATCGGATCGATTTTCAAAACATTGATACCAAACTTGACAATATGCCTTTTTTCTCCTTTTTTTTTATTATTAATTATTATTATCTTTGTCTGCAGGTGCACTTTGTTTATTTTATTTGAGTAATAGGTGGCAAATAGCCGGTTAACCCGGCCAATTTTTCAAAATAGCCATTGACCGTTTTTACATTACTAACTACCTAAAATACCCCCCAAATATAAAAATTGCACCCATTGTCATCTTAATATAAAATATTTTCAATTTAGTCCTCAAAATATTTTTGATCTATATTAACGCTTTCGCTTTTTCACAAAATTGGTATTAGAGCCTAGTAACGAACCTGAAGAAAATTTTTAGAACTTTTGAAATATTTTCTAGAATGGATAAAAAAGATAAAACTAATTTTAAAAGAATTACAAAATGTTGTTATTTTAACTAATACTAATAGAATTAAACTACAAGAGTTAGCGACAAATTTAAGTAACAAATTTAAATTTCTAAGTGAAGAGATAAAAAAAAAAAATAATTCTCAACAGTTAACTGAAGTAAAAAATAAAGCATTACAAATTTTAGTAGATGAATCTCCCGAATATGAAGAAGAAGATATTATTATAAATCAATTTTTAGAACAATATGATAATTATGCTTTACCTTTAGAAAAAATCGATGTGATAAATCAAGACATCATGACTCATGTAAAAAATATTGAATCAAATTTAGAAATTGTAAATGATAATATTAAGATTGGACCAAAAATCCTATATAAACAAATTGAATCAAAATTTAAAGAATAAAAACTTAAAAAATAAGAAAACTTAAAAATAATTCTTATGCTTCAATTGAACCACCTTTAGTGGCATACGTTATATAAGAATTAGAAACTAAATTCTTTGAAGCTACTGGAGAGGAGTTAGAAGCTTATAAACAAAGTCTAGAACAATTGGCTATCCAAACTGAGAATATATATATATATATATATATATATATATATATATATATATATATATATATATATATATATATATATATATGAATGATACTCCACCTAAAGAGGAGACTACTGAAATTAATACTCCACCTTTAAATGAACAAGTTGAGCCGTTAGTCGGAGAAACTAGTGGAACTAATGTTACTAATGATTGGATTCAAGATGAATCTGATAACTGGAATTTGGAATAGATAAGAGAACATGGAATAACTAATGAGCGAGAATGTTATAATTCTAGAAAAGGTCCAAAAACTATTGCAACCAAGTCTATACATCTTAGGGATAATAATCCTGTTAGATTATTTACTGAACCAATTCCTACAATAGGAATATGGCTAGCTATTAATGATAGCAATAATAAAAGCGAAGTTATTGATTCTTGGGCAAAAGCTACTGATTTAGCTATTGCTTTTCATAAATGGAATATCACTCAAACTTATAACTTTATAATCTACACATTTAGAGGAATTACTTCAGACATCTGGAGAAGAACTTCTGAAAAAACCAAAAATCAATTTAAATATGGAGAAAAATCTACAACTATCCTAGATAGTAATGAAAGTTTAGATACTGAAAATTTTAAAGAGATTTTAAAACGAATAGAAAATTTCTTTAGACATCTACTCTTAGGAGAAGTTATACCTGAAACTAAAATTGATATGATTACTTAAGAAACCTTACAAGCGAAAAGAGAAATGGAATTATTAAAAATCTGTGATATGTGTGAATTAAATGAATATACTAAGAAATTCGAAAAAATATATATCAAAACATCAAAATCCATAAAAGAATGGAATATATTCGAAGAGGATAAAAAATTATTAAATAGATATTCCTTAAACTGCCCTGGCTATGAGATCAGAAATTATTTGAGGAGTATCAAATTTATTGGAAGAAAATAGAATGGGAAGATCCTAATCAAAAGGCTGATACTCTAGGAATGAGAACTTCATTCGCTAAGAGAAAAATATTTGAATGGTACAAAAAATCTATGCACCAACACCTATTTAGAAAACATGGTAAGAAAGTTAGTTTATGTTGTTATGGAGAAATAGCAGTAGTACCGCAATTTGGTTGTCATCAACCATCCAAGAAACTATATTATAAAGAAAATTTAAGAAATATCTTAAACCTTGGAAGAAAAATAGAGGATTTAAGAGCTATAAGAAATATTTTAAGAAGAAAAAACCTTGAAAAAAAAAAGAATTTAACCAACATAAGAAACTCCAGAAAAAAATCTAAGGAAGAATTTTATAAAAAATGTAAATGTTTTACATGTAACGAATAGGACATATATCTCCCAATTGTCCTAATAAAAATAGAAGAGAAAATGTTAAGTCCATTAGATTAATGGAAGGAATAGAATCTGATTCAGAATATGAGATAATTGAAGATTTAGATGAATTATCTGAAACTGACTCAATCTATGAACTAGATATAGAAGAAATTGAAGAACCAGAATATGAACAGATTTATATGAATCAAGAAATTATTGATACTATTGAGACCAACTTAGATAATGAAGAAAAAACTTCGCAAACTGTTGTGTTTGATGAAGAAAGATATGGAGCTATAAAAGAAAAACAAATATCTTTAAGAGATAAAGATGTTTTTATAAGACCTATACTATCTTGGTTTAACAAAACAATATACATTGTCAAGAATGATGAAGTACCTATTAATATCGAAAATGTTTAAGGCAATATTACTATACCTCTTATAACAAGAGAATGGGTTAATAGAGAATTAGCAAATATTAAAAAATCTACTAGAGATAGATTAAAGAATATTGTTATTGGGGGGATCCAAATTATGATCAAAGGATATTTTAGAGAAGGAATGGATATTTCTATACAGATATACTTGATGGTTAATAGAATACTTCATAATCCTATGGATGCCCTATTAGGAATGGTCTCTGAAAATCTTGTTTATAAGAAAATTATATTTACTATAAGACCTGGATTTGTCATGTCTTTATCAGATGAAAATTTAGTCTAGGACTAAATTTATATCACAAAATCGATAGATTAATGATGCCACCAAGGAGTAAAGTTGTTACTTTACATTGTAAAACTTTATGTGCTTTTACTACTACACACCAAAAGGAAATCAATAAAATTTCAGGGGAATTTATAGAAATTCATGAAAACTTTAGAAACCTAGCACAATTTACTCCACCAACAATGTTAAGTGATAATAATATTTTCTTACCACAAGACATATTGCTTGATTTTCATCAACGAGCTAAAAGAATAGACAGTAATGTAGGAAATCAAGGATTAGCCACTTTGAGTAACTCTGGACAACTTGTAGTTAGAATGCCTAGTAAAAGAATAAAAAGATGTATCAGTACTAGAGAACTCGTAAGTTCTAGCAGATCATCTACAAGTAAAAACTACTCAACATTACCTAGAAATAGTATTGATATTGACCTAAGAAAGTGTGAGGAAGATAACTTCTTTATCTTAATAGAATATATCAATAATCAAAATAACTACGAAAAAATCATAGCCCTTGTCAATACAAGAGCTAGTACCAGTCATATAAGAGCAGACTTAGTTGATCATTTATCTAAAGAAAACCTACCACAAGGAATAACTCTTACAGATTATCATGGAATTAAATATGAAATCAAAATATTTGTTAATCTTGAACTAAGTTTTACTGATATAGAAGGAGAACGATTTAAATTAAACCTTAAAATTCATAAAGATTATAGGAAAGGAAAAGATACAAGCCCAATACTACTTGGAATGAATTTTCTTGAAAAGGTATCACCATATGTTATCCAGAAAAATACTCTACAAATAACTATAGAGGATAAACAAAAAATACTTCCTAGAGTTAATAAAACCAAAGAACCAATTTATATGATACAAGGAATTAGATCAATCAAAACTAGTATACTCAATCCATATATTGAGATAACTCTCAATTTACCAGACTATTGTATGATAAAATTTCATGCTATACTTGATACTGGATCTGGAATTTGCCTATATAAAAGAAATATATTTCCTGAACATTATTATAAAAAAGACTATAAGAAAATGACTTATGGCCAAACTGCCAGTGATATCGTTGAAATCTATGGAGATTTTGTAGAAAATGTTCCTATAATTATAGGAAATAGAGAATGTTTTATTCCTAGAATATATGCAACCGATAAAATGGAATGTGATATCATTTTAGGAGAAAATTTTCTCTATACATATAGCTCATTTACGCAATATAAAGATAGTTTTAAATTCACTACACTTGTAATCACAAAATTAAAACACCAAAAATTTATAAAGTCATTGGAATTGCACATCAACCAATACACCATAAGCCTAGACATCAGAGTTCTGCAGGTAATCGTGGTGAATGTTATACCGAAATCAATCATAAACAAAAAATCTATGTATTAAGAATTGACAATTTAGAAGAAAAGTTAGAAAAAATTAAACTAGAATTAAAAGAATGTTATCATGAACATCCCTTAACCAATTGGGACAATGATAAACCTATTGCAACCATTGAACTAAAAAATCCAGATACTAAGATATCTGGAAAACAATTTCCGTATAGCGAAGAAGATAAAAAAGAATTTAAAATACAAATTAAAGAACTCTTAGAATTAGGAGTGATAAGATAATCAACTAGTCCACATTTATGGTTAGAAACCATAATGAAATTAAAAGAGGAAAAGTTTGAATGCTAATTGATTATAGAGACCTAAATTCTAAAACTAGACCTAATAGCTATAAATTACCAATAAAAGATTTGTTAATAAAACAAATACAAGGAAGTAAAATATACTCTAAATTTGATTGTAAATCAGGATATTGGCAAAAAAAACTAGATGAAGCATCTAAACCTTTAACTAGTTTTACAACCCCTAATCCATTAGGACAATTCGAGTGGAATGTTATGCCATTTGGATTAATGAATGCTCCATCAATATTTCAACGAAGAATGGATAAGATCATCAGACCAATACAAACTTTCTGCATTGATTATGTAGATGATATCCTTATCCATAGTAAAAATCTAAAAGAACGTATCGAACATCTTAAGAAGTTCAATTATATTGTCAAAAAATATGGTTTAACCCTATCTGAAAGAAAAGCAGAAATAGCTAAAATTGAAATCAAATTCTCAGGATATATTTTTACAGAAAAAAAAAATACTTCAACAACCTCATATTGGTAAGAAGATTATCGAATTTTCAGAAGCAATTAAAGATAAAAAAAAAAAGTTGCAAAGTTTTATTGGATTATTAAATTACTCTGAAAAATTTATCAAAAATTGCTCTAAATACAAGATCCACTTTACCAAAAAATTTAGAAAAGGTGTTGATGGGGAATGGACAAAAGAAGATATCGAAATGATAAACAAAATAAAGAAAGTATGTGAAAATCTACCCGAATTAAATATTCCTAATGATGATGATTTCTTTATTTTAGAAACTGATGCATCTCTAATACACTGGGGAGCAATCCTCAAAAGAAAGGAGAATCATAGAGAATTTCTTTGTAATCCATTGTGTAAATGCCCAGAAGAGCTTGTTGCTTATACTTCAGGTGCTTTCAAAGATGCAGAAACTAGATATGATATTAATCGAAAAGAATGTTTAGCTGTCAAGAAAGGAGTAGCAAAATTTGAACTTTATTTGTTACCTAAAAGGTTTCTTATTAGAACGGATAATACTCAGGTAAAACCATTGTTAACTAATAAACTTGGAACTAGTGCAGCTGAAAGGCCACTTATTAGGGCCCCGTTTGATACACATTTTTTGTAAAATGAGAATGAAAAATATAGCCGTTATGGACCCCACACAAGAGATGTAAAGTCAAATATGGTGGCTGGATGTGATGGATAACGGTCATATTTTTCATTTTTATGGTGAAAAAATGGGAACCAAACGGGGGCTAGAATGCAAATGTGGTTTGCGCCATTTAATTTTGATATTGTCCATATTAAAGGGAAAGACAATTTTATTCCAAATTTCTTAACCAGGAATGGAGCAAATCAAGAAGGAACTCGAAACATTGAAAATCGAGATGAGTGTGAAAGTTGCTGCAATAGAATCCAATATAGCGATGATGGAGATGGATGTTGCTAAGCCAATATCAGAAAAGGCCAACAAGGCTGTATTATCTGAAGGCCCTAGTGCCAATAAATCTGAAGGCTTTAACGCCAATATTGAACAAGAAGTATTAAAGCTTAATAAACTATCTGTCAAAGAGTATACTAATTCGTCTCCCTCATAGGAGAAAAAACTTACGAAGGAAAGTATCTCTATGCCAGAGCTTGATCGCTCAAATGTTATCAAGACCTGTAACACTCCTAGTGTTATGGATATCAAAAATAAAAACGATTTTATTCTAGCATACGTATTGTTCAATCTTGCCTGCTACTGGTATACTAGTATTGGAGGATGGATGAAAACTCTAACGTATGGAACATATAACAAAGTTAATATCTATCCATGAGCTCCAACTTATTGGGTTCGTGCTCTATATGAAATGGGAAATGTACTCTGTATTTACCCATTAGAATCCTTAAAAGAAATTTCTATGCTACCAAAAGATGTAGTCCATGTTATTGAAAGATATTGTCAAGTTCTTAAACATAAGAACGTTTATATCAGATTTTTCACTGCAAGTCCTGAATGGGATGATGAAGAAGATAGGATGCTTCCAGCAAGCCATGTCATCAGAATGACTACTACTACCAAACATCTTCAACCTGAAAAGAGTGAAGTTATTGAATCAACACCAGAAGATATAATCAAGATGATAACTTTTCGTAGAGCCAAGGGATACAAGGAACAATTTGAGCATATCCAGAAAATTATTGAAGAAGAAAAAACATATGGGTGTACGAGTCACAAGATCACATGATCTACAGTAAAGTTGTGGCACCCACTAAACAAGAAGATTTGCACTATCTTGACATATTGAGTGATCATATCTTTGAAGAACTAGTTAGTGGGACACAAAAGACAAGAGAAGAGATGTGTAAACAGTTTTGGCGTTATCCAAAACATAAGTGTGAATGCTGTTGCACTGAAGGTGACATCTCACCAATTTCTCTAGATCCAGATGAAAATGAATTTCCGGATGAGTGGTTTGAGTCACATATGAAAAACTAGAAGGGACCCCTTTATCACTACTTTATCAGAAAGATTCTGGTAAAGAAAAATTGTGGGTTTACCCCAATAATTTCTATATTATGACAAAAGAACTTTATGCTACAATAAGATTCTCAAAGGATCCAGATAAAAGAACTTTATTCTACAATGAGATTCTCAAAGACCCTACACAATTAAAGCAACAATAATGAAGGATAACTTTAGAAGCTTTTTAAGTCTATAAATTGAAAACGAATTCTCAGAAGAAGGCATCCAAGTCTTAACCAAAAATATCTCTCTACCTAGTTTTTCATATCTTGTAATATTTTCAGTCTTTCTTCAGTGAAGAGTGTAATAAGGTAATCTCTATGGAGTTCTAATTTTCTTAGAGAAAGTACCAAGAGTGTAGCCGAAATATGTATGTATACTCTTATGTAAGAGATATTAGTGTGATGTGTTTATGAAATCAAAATTGTTTCAAAACATTTCTTTTTCTCGAAAACTCTTATCTCATTTATACTCCAACGGTGAAAGCCTTGATGGTTTGTGCATTTTCTCATTGATGTATTGCCGTTTTTGACATTGTTAGAGAAAGCCATTTGAACCATATTACCATTCATGGTGATGTTTTAACAAGGAGTTGAAAAGAAAATTATGATTCCGTGAGATCCATTGTGAAATATGAAAAAGAGTCAGAGAGAAAACTAGTGAGTGTGCAGAAGTCGTGTTGAACCATAACCCACTTTCTTAAATTCAAATAACACTGATCACTTATATCTGAGTATACAAACATATGGGTGCAAGCTCGAGGGAAATCTCGTTGATATTAATCTGCTTTTACCTTCTACTCCAATACTGTAAGATTTTTCTTATTTATGTTATATTCTTGCATTAATATTTGCTTTTCTGCTATTTATGATGTTTTAATTACTGTTATTAGAAGTTTAAAATTGCTAAGATTATTTATTATATTTGTTGTTTGATGCCTGGATATACTATTGAAGGATTATATAATTTATTAGAAAATCTGTTAGATAAAATAAAAAATATTACTTCTCAATTAGAAAAATATTAATACATTATCAAAAAAATATGAAAAATATGTTATAGATTATTCTAATCTATTAGATCAAAGAATGAATTTATATTTTGAAATTCAAGATAGAAGATAAAAACTAGTTTGTAAACCGATTATAAAAAAATAGGATATATTTTGCAATATTCAATTCATTTTATTAAGGGTAATATAGTCTTTTTTATCATTTGACTATCTTAGGAGCTTCGACTAGACTATTTTTAAAAGTACCCCATTTAATTTTAGAAAAATGCTACTTGTACATCAAAAGTTGTACATAAGGGTATCCACCCTCTCACATGAGAGGGGGGTCCACCTGAATAAAATAATTGAGTGAATCCTCCCATATGAAAAAAAGTGAATATTTTTATGTACAATTTTTGATGTACAAGTAGCAAGTCTCTTAATTTTAAAAGACTCCCCACAATTTTTAATATTTTGCATATCTGGCGTAATTCTTTTTGTTTTAAAAATCTCTGATTGATTCCTCTTTCTCCTCCCAAATCCACGCACACGTTCTTCCCAATCGCTCTGACCCACGTATATACCTGCGTATGTATAGGCATTTGCTTCGCCATATCTCTTCAGCGAAAGATAGGGTTTCGAGTCTTCCGAATCACCTTCAAATTTAAAGATTGATCTGCTGTATTTTCTTACATTTCCTTAACATTCTCTCAGTGTAGTTCCATTGATACTTTTGTTTTATTTATTTATTAAAATACACAAGTTTGGTGCATCTGGGCTGTACTTAATTGCATCTGTAAAATGCCTTGGAATGTTGGAGAATTAGGGTTTCACTCGATTCGTTCTTTTTCAAATTCTTTGTCAAAAATGTGATCTTTATGTTGTGGGTGGATGATTCTTTGTGGAACTGTTGATGAGTTGATAGTAGTTTTTGCAAATTTCAATTGTTCATAGTTGTGTTCCCATAACGGTAGAATACTCTTATCTGTCATTGAGGCATTATTGGTGAATGTTGATTTAAACTGGTATAATTCTTGTTAGGTTTTCTTTTGGAAGTTTAATCTGAATTTCTGTTAATTTTGTGTTTCTTTGTTGGATATGTCTTTAATTTTATGGTTATGGTGTGTGTGAGAAAGAGATTTGGTGAGACATCTGGCTATACGAGTCAGAAAAGGCTTTTTGTCTGTCTGTTTAGTTTCTAAAGATGAAGAGATTAAAAGGCGAGTCTCCAAGTGCAAGGAGATTCAAATTATCATATTTTTTGTTGGGAATAGCTGCATTATACTTGACTCTTATCTGCTTGAAGTTTCCCGAGTTTTTTGAGACTGCAGAAGTTTTGAGTGGCGATGATAGTGATTTGGGTAGAGATGACTTGTCCATTGGGGATGATGAGGATGAAAAAATAAGTAAATCGCATCAGAATTCTGTTTCTATGGATGGATTTCACCGAATATTACAAAATAACGAGAATCAAGGTGCTTCTGTAAAGCCTCGACAGGATGCCTCACCGGAGGAAAAGGATGGTGCTCGAAGCATAAAGCCTATTCAACATCAATATGGTCAAATAAGTGCTGGAATTTTGAGGCGAATGAATAGGACAGCTAAATTCTCTGTGATGGAGCAAATGGCAGATGAGGCTTGGACCTTAGGCTCGAAGGCCTGGGAGGAGGTAGATAAATATGATGAAAAGGAGATTAAGACGAGTGCTATGTCAGAGGGGAAGCCCGAGTCATGCCCTTCATGGGTTTCAATGCAAGGAGATCAATTAACTGAGAGAGATCACATCATGTTCCTTCCATGCGGTCTTGCTGCAGGTTCATCGATCACAGTTATAGGAACTCCACGTTATGCTCATAAGGAATATGTGCCGCAGCTTGCGAAATTGAGGTTGGATGATGCTACAGTACTGGTTTCCCAGTTTATGATTGAACTGCAAGGATTAAAGTCTGTAGATGGGGAGGATCCACCAAAGATTTTGCATTTGAATCCTCGATTGAGAGGTGATTGGAGCCATCGATCAGTAATTGAGCACAATACCTGCTATAGAATGCAATGGGGGACGGCTCAAAGGTGTGATGGTTTTCCATCCAAGAATGATGATGACATGTTAGGTAAAGCCTCTTTGTTTGCCGATCTTACCATCGGTATCACACAAATATTTAAGATATATGTTCTTTTGAACATGCCTATGTCAAAATCTATTGGGAACACTTGCAAGTAGTTTGCTGTTATAATGCTTAAGTGAAAATGTAAACTAAGAAATATACTTTGACAATATCTGACTTGTTGATATAAAATGGAAATGTGCTGGCTGGCTGTCTAGAATTGAATTTAAGGTGTTAGATGGTTTTGCTTTTGTTTTTTATGCAACAATGAAAGAAAATTCATGCAATTCTATGTTTTCCTTTGGTAATTAAAACTAAGATAGTATCATGATTACGAGAAGACAATTAAAAATGTGATAATGACAGTTGAGGTTGTGATAGGGTCTGGCTTCATGGATTGTTAACATAAACTTCCCCTTATTGGTTTTTTCAACTATGAAATGTGCAAGTGACGACCTCCCCCCTGGCTGTTTGTCTCTCCCCCCTTTTATATGAACTGAAGCGTACCTATAGGATTTGGGAAGACTTTAAGGTTTGCCCCCAGTGTCTGCCTGTTTGTTTCCCTTTTCCGCCTCTTTCACACAAATCACAAGCCCCCACCACCTCAGAGAATTGGGGAAAAAAAAAGAGCATTTTCTGATTAGATGACGTACAAGAAATAAATAAAATAAATAAAAATTGAAAGTTGTGATGCTTTTCTGAACTTCAATCTTTTGGCATGACATGGAATCTTCTGCGTGCTATGTTTTTCTTTGCTTCTATAATGACACTGAACTGTTGTGTGCTTTCGTAAGAGACTCTGGCTTTTTTGTGATCTACTTTTATTTTATATGCATGTATTGATGTCTTATGTGTCCTTTTGTTTTACATTGATACCTTGGTGTCATATATGATTGTTGGGTTTTATTATTTGTTGAGAACATTATCGTTTGGCATTGATGATTGGATTTTAGTAAATATCTAATACATTATCCTTGGCAGTGGATGGATACTTGCGGTGTGAAAAATGGATGAGGAACGATATTATTGACACAAAAGAGTCCAAACTATTTTCATGGTTTGATAGGTTCATAGGACGTGCAAAGAAACCAGAAGTAACCTGGCCATTTCCATTTGTAGAGGGCAGAATGTTTGTTTTGACTATTCGTGCTGGTGTTGATGGATACCATATGAATGCTGGAGGTCGGCATGTGACTTCGTATCCATATCGGATGGTACGTTCCAATCTTGAAGGTGCCTGATGAAGTTCCTTTCTTCGACAGCATAATGATTTCTTGCAATTTTTTGAAGTGTGACCTGACGATACAAAGCACTTAAACAACCTGCTATGGAAAATATTTTCAAAACCTTTAAACATTTTCTTCAATTAAGTTTTTTTAAGCATCAACTAGATATTCATAAATTTTTTGTTGGACAATAGTTTGGCATGTTCTATTTGCTCCAGATCTTCCAATAGATGTCACAATGAACACACCAGAGCAGCAGAAAAGGATTCCTATGGCGAGTCTGAAATTTAGTGGGAATAATACTTGTTTGTTGTTGTTATGTTCATTACATTTGTGTTTTTAAATCAATCCTCCTATTCTTCTGCGCAGCCTTGGCCAATTTTTCATGATAAAAGTGCTCCAGAACATCTTGAAAGCCATAATTTTTTTTTTCTTTTCCTTTTCCATATTTGATTGGATTGGACAGTTTGTTTGTTTCTATTTATTGCTCCATTGGTTACAGTAAGTATTTCTTATCAGTTGCATGTATTTACTTCAGGGGTTCACATTGGAAGATGCAACTGGATTGGCAATCAAAGGGGACATCGATGTTCATTCAGTGTACGCTACCTCTCTGCCAACCTCTCATCCTAGTTTCTCAACCAAAAGAGTATTAGAGTTCTTGGAGAAATGGAAATCTCATCCTATACCCCAGAATCGCATTCAGCTTTTTATTGGGGTTCTCTCTGCCACCAATCATTTTTCAGAACGAATGGCGATAAGAAAGACATGGATGCAATCTTCAGCTATCAAGTCCTCTAAAGTAGCAGTCCGCTTTTTTGTTGCACTAGTAAGTAATTCTTTACTGTTGGTAATTGTTATTAGTTTATCGGTACAACTGATTGATGCCATTCTTTTATATATTTGGGAAGTGCATAAAAAATTGTAGTGTCTATGTATTTTTACCATTAGAAGAAATGAGTGCTTATGCATTTAGATGACTAATTGTTCCAGGGTCTCCTTGATACTTTTTTTTTTTTTTTTTTTTTTTTACTTTCTTCATGGACAATTATCTTTTGCTTTTCTTCAATTCTATCATTTGTAATTTATTTGCTGGAATCATAACTCACTTTAGAATCCAAGGAAGGAGGTGAATGCAATACTGAAGAAAGAGGCTGCTTACTTTGGTGATATTGTAATTTTGCCATTCATGGATCGATATGAGCTAGTGGTTCTTAAAACTATCGCCATTTGTGAGTTTGGGGTATGTTCGGCTGCGTTTCTCACTCTTCTTTAATACTACATGTTTTCTCTCTTCATCTTTTTACAATAAATAAGCATGTTTAGCTAAGCTCCAAATTTACTTTTAAGTAAATTTTTGGTTCCAAAACATGTTTGGATGTGTTGTTTTTTCCAACTTTAAAGTAAAAAAGTTATTATTTTCAATGTAAATCCAGCTTAATTTTGAATAAGTAAACTTACTTATTTCCAACTGTAACCAACAAATTAATTGCGTATTTTAGAAAGAAGCTTATCTAGTTATAGATGTAATTTTTAAGCTTAGCTGAAAATGTCTATACTTGGTTTTTGGCCAAATTATCTTTTCTTATTGTGCAAACATTTCCATTGTAGGTTCAAAATGTCACAGCTGCTCACATTATGAAATGTGACGATGACACTTTTATTAGGGTGGATACTGTCCTAAAAGAAATTGAAGGCATGCCTCCTTCAAGGCCTTTGTATATGGGCAATCTCAATCTCCATCACCGGCCTCTTAGAAATGGGAAATGGGCTGTGACCTATGAGGTATAAAGGTCACTCGCAGGTAAACGAAATTTGATTCCAGTTTACTATGTAACAACTAACAACAACGTGTTTCTCTTGGGCAGGAATGGCCAGAAGAAATTTATCCTCCCTATGCCAATGGGCCTGGTTATATAATATCCAGCGACATCGCCAAATATGTTGTGTCCCAGCATGCAAATCGGAGCCTCTGGGTATGTGTAACCTGATATTTCTACATTTTCTTCTGGTAATCTTTTAAAGTTTAAGTTAATAATTTTACCATCCCCGTATTGGCAGCTATTTAAAATGGAGGATGTTAGCATGGGAATGTGGGTTGAGCAGTTTAACAGTACGAAAAATGTTCAGTACTCTCATAACTGGAAATTTTGTCAGTATGGGTGCATGGAAAACTATTACACCGCTCATTACCAATCACCAAGACAAATGACTTGTTTGTGGGATAATCTGAGTAAGGGTCGAGCTTGTTGCTGCAATTTTTAAGCGAATAGAGAGTTTTGGTATGAAGATGAGCAAGTTCATGTTGTACCTCTTGCTATCCCTTTCATGGTGAAATTTCGTCATAAATGTGGATGAAAAATGCTTTTATCAAGGTGAGGTTTGTGAAGAATGGAGCCAATGCCCCAAGCTTTACAGCAATTACAATGTTGTGTTGTGTTTTGTTGTGTAGGATTCTTGCTACCCTGGAATTGGACTATGTCAAGTAAATAGCCATTGGCAAAAGTTTAGTTTATATACAAGTTTTTGTTGGGGAATTTGCTCTTGCAATCCTGTTCAATATTGCACCTAAGAATTGTGTGATTAGTTCTTCTCTGTTGTCTCTCGTGCTTGGATTTGTCGATGTAGTTCAATGCATTGTTGTGTTAAATGACTAACTCACAGCTGAACGCAAACTCAACAATCAGAAATCACGGAGGACTCCCAACAAAGTAACTAACCAATGAGTTGCAATGTATGCGTGGTGTTTTAAACCTGGACTGGAGTTTGTTCAACTTCAATCGAAGAAGGGAAATGTTATGTGTACACAATATATTATATCCCCTTTTCACATGGAGGGCTGGTTCACACACAATAAGATATTCGTGGGGTCCCTTCATGTGAGGGGGGTGTAATGCATTGTATACACCATGAGGTGTACACAACATTTCCCATCGAAAAAATGGTGACTTGACCATCAATCTAGTCAGGTTTGGTTTTTTTTTTTTTGTTTTTTTAGACAGGTCTGCAATCGACTTGGTAAAAATTGAAAGCACAAATCTATCAATGCAGCAGGTCATTGCAAATTAAAGAAACTTCAAATTTTCTTTAGAATTTGATCAGTCGTATACCTCTTTGACTTAAATTTTATATTTTCAAATTTCTAGTTTCCTTTATCCTAAAATTTTCAAGCATCTCTACCTCTCTCAATTCAAAAATTAAAGGACCCATCTTTATTTTTCATCAACCCCAACTCAAAGTTATATTTGATCAGAGTTGACTCATGAGTTTAACCATCGAGTTAGCCGATGAGATGTAGATATGGCAAAATGGTCGAGTAACTTGTCGGATGAGCGGCTCCAGCTCGTTTCAAGACGAGCTTGAGCCTGAGTCGAGTGGGGGCTTGTATGATGAGCCGAGCTCAAGTAAGGCGAGTAGCTAGTGGGCTTGTCAAGCCTAAAGTGACCAAACAGTCTTTTTTGAAATGGTCACAAAACTTTGAAGGTTCCCAACGGTTACTAGTCTTTCATTTTTTTTTTATAACTCTAAATATATCACAACTTCAATCCACTTTTCTGACTTTTCTACATTCTCTCTACTAGAAATTCCCGATACAAGACAGAAACGAAAAGGTAAAAAAATCTGCAAATTAATTTCAACAGGTCATATAATCGACTGAGTTCAAGAGAGTAAAACAGTGTATAAATACTGTCAAACACGATTGACATGACAAAAGGATATTGATCCACCTCAATCATCACTACCTCAAATGTTCAGCCAAACATGGGCTTGTTAGTGAAACTCAAACACAACTTCAAATTGGTACTCTTTTCAGTACCGATTCTACAACACGTAACATATGGATGTATTCGGAGAAAAATACTCTCAAGCAATGGTGAAGTTTGTTGCCATTGCTAAGTTGTCGCAAAGCATAATGGACGACGAACATTTCACAGAGTTTGTGAAAGAATATCTTCAAACGAGGTATGTTGAGGTAAGTGAAACACTCTTCATTCCGATACCATTCAGTATTTTGTTAAACATAAGAAACAATTGATTCATGATTTATATAAATATGGTAGTGTTATATCGTTTACTTCGAATTTATGGAAATGTATTACTCTCTCCGTCTCATTTATATATGCTGACTTTCCTTATTTTTTTGTCCCATTTATATAGTCTTGTTTCTTTATTGATAAAGTATTTGTTCTATTTGTTTACTAATATACCCTTATTTAATTTGCTTAATTATAATCAATTCTTCCAACTTAATCTTGAAATTGTACATATTTTAATTTACTTTCTTAGAATTATCCAAATACATACACACATTTTCACTTCTCCTTGGAAACATGGACAAAAACACATTTATTATGTCCAACAATAATTTAATCATCATTATTTACTACTAGTTGTTTATAATTAAATAAGGGAAAAGTAGGAAAATTTTTTTTTTTTTTCAATATTAAATAAAATTTCTTAATCTGTGTAAAAAAAAAAAAAAAAAAAAAAATTAGCCTATATAAATGTGATGGATGTAGTAATAAACAAAAAGGTTATATAAATGCAACTGCACACTATATAAACCCACTTTGAGTTATGCATAAAAAAAAAAATCGATTTTAAGATAATTGAGTATCCTCATAATGCTAACAACATATTTAACATGCTTATGCAAACTATTAAAGAATATCATCGTGAAAGTAAAATTCCATTTTTTTAACGTTTGATAATGCTAGTGTAAATAAGTCTATTATAGATAAACTGTGTAGGGTACTTAATCCTGATTTTGTAATTTTCTATTTCATGTTCGTTGTATTTGTTACATTTTTAATTTAATTGTGTAAAATGGTTTGAAACATATTAAGATTAAATGGATAGAATTAGGGATGCACTAATATATATTACTATATCACAAAGTAGAAAACAAGCATTCAAGGAATATTGTGCACAATTTGATATGAATTCCAAAAAAATTGTAATCAATGTAGTAGGGGATGAAACTCGACTTCCTTATTACTAAAATTTTGTGAAGGATATGAAGCATTAATTACTAAATTTTATAACTCTAAACTTGCAAGAGATGACAATGAGTTTGTTTTGGCTGATACTGATTGGGAATTAGCTGAAGTTAAAAATATTTTTGACAAGTTTTTATAATTCTACTACCATCTTATTTAGGGTTTACTATCCTATTAGTTCTAGAGTTCTTGAACGCTTTTTTGTCATTACAAGAACTTATAATAAATATAGAAATGATTCCGATTTTACTGAAATGTTGTATTCTATGTAACTAAAGTTTAGAAAATACTGGAAAGACTTATATTATTTCTTTTGGCATGCGTAATGGACCTCATGTGCAATTTAAAAAGTACTAAATATATGTTATTAGACAAATCACAAATGCTTTGAATTTTGATGTACATATCACTTCTTCTAATATAGAAAAACACATTAAGTTTCATGTATGAATTGTATCCATAGCGATTGGGTGCAGACGTTAGTCAGACACCCTCCGCACCCGCCCCTTTGGCTAATCTTCAAGAAGATGTTTGTAGAAATAGTAAATTTATTTGAAGGTATTAGGGATGAAAGATTTCATGCAAGTTCTTCTAGTATGTCTCCTACATATAATCAGACATTGGACGGAAGTCCAATTGGAATGCCTGTTGAATTACATAAATATATTAATTATCAAATGGTTAGGAACGTAGAACCTGTTGATGCAATACAATTTGATTTACTTGACTTTTGGCAATGTAACGAACAAAGATATCCAATTATTTATGTTATTGCAAAAGATTTACTAACACCTTCAACTAGTATTGTAGCTTCGGAGTTTTTTTAAGTGCACGTAAACGAACACTGTCCGAGGTTAAGAGCCGTCTCAAAGAAGACATTTTGGAAGCGTTAATGTGCATAAATGAGTGACAAGAAGCTCATTTTCGAATACAATATATGCATGCCAAAATTATATGTTGTCAGGTAAATGATATTTAATTTCGTCATATAATCAGACTTTATTATTTTCTCAATAATATTTTATATTTTTTTAAAAAAAATGTATAAGTAACAAGTTGTCGTACATAATTTTAACTCTGTCTACTCGAAAATTAAGTAGTCGATCTCAAATTCAGAGAAAAAGAGCAGGATTATATATATATATATATATATATATATATATATATATATATATATATGGCTAGCTCATGGGCCAAGCTTGAGCAACGAGTCGAGCCGAGGTCGTGGTCAAAGGGGTCGAGCTGAGTCATTGCCATCTCTAGTGAGCCACTTACCCAATGACCTCTGTTCAAGTTAGTGCATGGCCGGCCCCAAAAATTTCGAGGCCCTTATATTTTGCAATTTCTTTTGTAAGTGTTATACTCAATTTTTGTTTTCTAGTAACTGCTTTTTGATAGCTTCACGATGCTCCAAGTTAATTCTAAAAATTATATCTCAAAGAATAATTATAGCATCATACATGAACATACAAAAATCAAGTGCAAATACATCTTTTAAAAGGTTAATTTGAAAGTTATAATACTGGCCTGCTCCTTCTGGGATATTATCAGTTATCTCCAACCTTTTTGCCATTTCTTAGATGTAAAAGCCATTGTTCACGAGCAACAAATAACGTGTGTGACACCCTATATCCTTTGGAATTAATGAACTTATCCTAGTTGCATGAATATTTCGATTCACAATTTCTTTCGAGTATCTTAAATTTTCCTAAATGAACAAGACAACACAAACCTCGAATACAAATGGATCTAAATTTTTCCTGATCTAAGCTCCATTATTTTCTCAAGTTTTAATTGCTTGAAGTCGGGAGTCTTCATCGGAATCAATAATTTCTTGTGTGAATAAAGGACCCGATCTAGATTCTCTAAAGTGACAATAAATGCAACAATAGTGTGGGAATTAATAGATTTTTTTGGTGGGGATTACTAGAGAAATCAGTAACACTGCCTCTTCCATCATGTTCTTGTAACCTAAGGTAAACGAATGATTTTTTAAGAGATTTGACAGGTTTTAGATTGGGGCGAGTTTTGGACCGAATGTTGCATGAGACAGTAGAATGTTGAGGCCCTAGACAATGACCTAGTTTGCTTGGGGGCTAGGGCCAGCCTTGGGTTAGTGCATGGATTATGTCTCAAAACTATAACTATTTTTTATTAATGTACTAGGCCTAATGTTGGGCTGATTTAACCGTTGTGGGTCGAATTGAATTAATGTACTTTGGGCCTATTAGAGTTTGGTTTAATAATCGTCATCTTCAGTTACCTATATAAGAGGAAATTACATAATTCCAGGTGTTTAAAGATTACATTGCAAAAATCAGGGATGAAAGTTTCATTTTTCACAAATCAGATGCCTCAAACTTCAAAACCTAAATCATTTTAACCCATTCATTCTCCCTCTCCCTCTCCCTCTCAACCTCCGGCTCTCCCTCTGTCTCTCAACGATCGAATCTCTCCCTCTCACTCTCAACGATTGAATCTTTCCTTCTCAATGAAGCTAGAATGAATTTCCTCTCTATCTCTTAACGAGATCTATGAGTGGCGGCGTTGTACTCAACTCCAAGCTCCTGTCACAGAGCTGCGCGCTTCCCGACGACTGTAGCGATGACGACGTGGGTGTGGTTTTGGGGACGACGAGTTTTAGGGTCAACGACAATATGTCGGGGAGACTCTCCGCTCCAGTCGTTGCCACTGCGACGGCATTGTACGCGCTATATAGTTGTTGCTGCAACTACGGTCCACGACGACGATGATGGTGTTGGTGGTTGACGAAAATGTTGATGTGGTTTGACTGTAGAGATGGCGACGACAGTGGTGGAGGTTTTGGGTGTTGGGATTTTGAGATGATTAGTGTTGGTGGATCTCGTGATGGAGTTGGTGGATATGGCAGTGTCACAAACAATGTTAGCATTGGCGGTGGTCACAATCTAGGTGGTGGAGGTGGCCGTGGATGATTGGAGATCTATGAAATTTGGGACCTGTTCTGTGGTAGAGGTGGAGGTATTGACCGTGGTGGTGGGGACAATTGACGATGGTGATGGTGATGGTGATGGTGATGGTGATGGTGATGGCGATGGTTTGGTGGTGGTAGTGTTGTGGTGGTGGCAACGGTCGTAGGGCGCAAGTGGCGATGGTGTAAGTGTTGGTGGCAGTAGTATGTGACCCAATATTTGGTGTATGTGACCAATTATTTGATTGTCTGTGACCAAGTATTAAACTATAATCTTAAAGTTTTATAACTTGTGACTGAAAAATAATTTGTGACCAACAAATTTGAAAACTTGTGACCTATCGACAAAATGTGACCTGTAATTTTTTTTTATTTGTGACCAATGAAATAAATTGTGACCTAAATTTTTTTTGGATTTGTAATCTCAAAATAATCTGTGATCAATTAATTTGATAATACGTGACTGTGACCAATAATTATGTATATGTGACATTTAATTAATAAATATTTTAAATTAATTAGTTGATACCTGAGTTTTGCATTTTGAAACTTGACACCTGAAAATTGAATAGTGTCAAACTTAACACCTGAACTTTTGAATTTTTCCTCCTATATAAATACATAGTCCAATGGTCTTGTTTTATGAGATATTATTATTCTTTGATAGCACAAGAGAGATAGGTACTACCCAAAATCTAATTCTCTCTAATCCAACTAGAAGTCGTGACTTGATTGTAGTGTTGGAGTTCCAATTTATTCTTGTTATGTGGATTTCTATTAGAGGTTGAACATCTAGATATCTATTGTATGTTGACATCGTCTTAGATCAAATTCAGAAAATCGTCCCAATTTCTGAAAATGATCAAAAGTATACCTTCTGACACATATTTTATCTAAACACAAAGGTGATATGACTATTGGGTATTGAAACTTTTTGAATTTTCGCTCTGCATATTAAAGTAAATATTCAATAGTATTCTTAGAACCGACTTTGTTGTTTGGTATAATTTGTTATAGCTTTCAGTACTAGAAATTGTGCAATTTGGTAGCATCTGTAGGGACTAATCTATGCTACAACATACAGTGTCAATCGTGCTTACAACACAACGAGGAGCCATAGTACCATTAGGCGTCCACTTGTAGCTTCTGTCAATACTACCGAAGGGTCTAATGATGGTAGGTGCATTGTTTCGATGGAGATTTATGAAGGGATTTTTTTCCCTCGTAGCTTTTGTCAATACTACCAAAGGGTCTGATGATAGTAGGTGCAATGTTTCGATGGAGATTTATGAAGGGGGTTTTCCCTGCAAAATTCGGTGGAGATCTACCTCAAAACTGTGAGACAAATTTACAAATTTTAGCTTTCGATGCAAATTCGATTTTTTGGGATTGCAATTGCAATTTTTTAGACCAAATGTGTAATTGCAATTTACATGCGACATTGCATTTTTAGCCCTTGTTTCAAAGTGATCATCGAAAACCACTTTTTTTTTTTCACACTCGTTTTTAACTATACGTTGTAAAAATAATCATTTTCACATTTTTCCATAACTTTTTACTACTTTTAATTGCACTTTCTCAAAAAATAAAAAAAAAAAAAAAAAAAATTCACTTTTCAAAAATTCACTTCCAACACTCATTTTGCAAATTTTGGAAACCGGGGAATCTTCTTGTTTGATTATTTGAAATTGTTCAAAATTAGGGTTAAAATAAGGACCCAATTTTGGTTTGACCTTATAATTGTGCGCCTGACAAAAATTGAATTTTGACTTAGTTTACAATTTTGTCAATTTATTTAGATTGAATTGATTTAGAATTTAGAATTTTAAAAATAATTCTATTTAATTAAAATTAGGAATTTTGATTTAAAATTGAATCTTGAACTAAATCGATCTTGTGTTCGAATTTGGATTTTTAACTAAAATTGACTTAAATCTAAATGTTGATGTATTTTGGGATTTTGACCAATTTTAGGGTTTCAAATTGAGAGTTAACCAGAATTAGTTATTTTAAACCAAATCAAGAATTATGATTCTTGACCTGCTTAAGTCCAAATAAAAATTAGGGTTTGACTATAGACACCACAATTTTTATTTCTTGTACCACATTGTAATTACAGTTAAGGTTCTTAATCTTTGCTTATTATAATACTTATGTTTTTAACAATTTTCATATCATACTTATCTTCAAAAAAATTTGTTAACATGCTTTGTATTTGACAACAGTTTTATGTCCAAAAGTCCGTTGAAATGGGGTAAAAAAAAAACTGAATTTTTCATCATATTTTAAAAAATAAAATAAAAAAGTACGAAAAAATAGTTTCCCTCATTTCAAAACATGAAAATAAAATAATAGTTAAGTAAATCAGTTAATTTGATTAATTGAAGGAATTGATTAAAAGTTCATCGTTCTAATTTTTTAATTTAATTATTATTTTCAAATTGAAATTTGATTAAAACTTCATCATTCCAATTTTTCTAAATGGTTTAGACAATTTTTCATTTCGGAAAACACACATGAATTGATTTGGCTTGGTTCAATTTGAATTAAATCTATTGGAATGTATTAGTGTATGATTATAACTTGACCCATGTAATTGATTTTTTTTAATGGTTGATTTGTTTAATTTATGCTTTATTTTAAAAAGTTTTGCCCTGTGAGCCCCTCGTTATAATTATTTGGGCCTTCATGCAGATTTTGTTATTATTTTTCAGTCTGGACGAATTAAAAGAAAAATTCATATTTAAGAGATTAAGTATGAATCATTTCAAAATTAAGAAATAAGATTTATTATTTTAAAAAATAATTATTAATTAAATTTTATTTATGAAATAATTAATTAAATATATTATGGTCATAATTACGTGTTTATAGGTCAACTTATTTCTCAATCACATATTATCAAATTATTTGGTCACAAATTATTTTTCGATTGCAAATCAAAAATTTTAAAGGCCATAATTTATTTATCGATCACAAATCATAAATTTTATAGGTTACAACTTATTACACAGTTACAACTCACAAATTTTATAGATCATAACTTACTTCGCAATGACAAATTATCAAACTAATTCGTCACAATTTACCAAATTTGAGTCACAATTACATATTTAATCACAGTTACACAATCTTCTAGATCATATATTATTTTCTGATCACAAACACTCTTCCAATCCAACTCCCACCATTTCTTCGCTAGCATTACCACACCACCTGCAAAACCACCACACCGACATGCCCACAGCACACCGCAATCTCCATCTATACCACACCACAACCATCACCCCCACAAAAAAATCCACAACCTCGTCATCACCACCACGCACACTAACACCGCTTGCACTGCCACTACCTCAAAAATATCACAAAACATGCTACAAAATCACTACAAAAAATCACCGCAAATCGCCATAAAAGACCACAAATTGCTCAGTTGGCCAACATGGGAAGGGAAGAGCGGCAGCCATGAAACCTCCATTGTCGGTTGTAACGCAACGGAAGTAGCAAGCGGCGCTATGATCCCGTCGCAGCTAGGCAAATGCTACATCAGACTACACTTGACGATTTGTGAACTCGACGATTTGTGACCAGGTAAAACCACTACAGTGCAACGGTACCATCATATATTGAATGTAAAGATCTATGACCTGGCAAAATCACTAGAGTGCCACTGGATCGTGGCTGCTCACAAAGGTGCATCGTCGCGTGAAGAGATGCAGAGCAATGCTATGTATCGTGCATAGAGGCATCAAGCTGCGGCTGTGCCTCCGATGCTGTGCCTCAATGTTGGAGGTGGTGTCTTGTGGGAGAAGAGAGAAGGAAAATGATAAGTGATAGGCATTTTTCTACAACGTGAATTATACCGCAAGTGTACGGTGTCAAGTTTTGTAATATAATGATGAAGTGGGGGATGTCGAACCCACATGGATTGTAATTTAATTCCACTGAGTACTATAATTATGTAACTTTTATTTTATCTAGACGATTGATTGTTTGAATGAATGATTGTTTTAAACTAAACTAATGTGAATGGGATAAAATGTGAATTAGATGGAAGTAAAATCTCGAAGAAGTTATCAAATTAGAAAAGCCTATGGCATGATTTTCATCGCACATTTGACAATGTTTCTCAACCTATCTTGTTAACTCAATCAAGTTTTCTATAATTTATAGGCAAGAACCTCAAAAGTGATTCTATTCCCTCTCTCGAGCGATAAATATAATCTAATTCTATAATTTAATCCTAATATCTCTATTTCAAATTAAAAGTATAGAAATTACACATGCATGGTTCTAAATCCAAATATGCCTCAAAGATTCGTATCTTCTCTCGAACTCTACGAAACTTAAGTTATGTTGTTTTAGATCACACCTAAATTTCCCTCTCTCGTGCGTCAAAATTCAAGCATCAAATCATCCAATTATTGATCAGGTAATTGAATGCATTAAACACAACAACATAAATAAATCAATAGAAAATCCAAAAGAGCTAACTAAATAAGTGTCAAAACATGTCTCAAGTCGATTACAATCAAACCCTAGATCTAGAAAATTGGCTCATAATTAAATCAACAAGATCTATATGATTTATAATAGAAAACATGGAGTAAAGAGAAAAAAAACTCTTTGAAGATATTTCCCCTAGATGCTTCACGATCTCTTCCTTTGATTCTTCAAGTCTTGATGTTCTTCTTCTTCAAAAAAACTTCAAGCCATCCAGATTCTTTCCCAGCAGTCCAGAGAAATTTTTAGCAATGTTTTATGATGTTCACGTGTTCTCTTGGTTGCCCAACCTCTAAAACTAGGTCTACTTGCTCCCTTTTGTAGTGTGGTCAAGTTTTGGGAGGAGTTGGAGCATATTTGGGTCGAGAAAAGAATTTAAAATTGTGTAAATCTGAAGTCCGCGTCTGGGTGCCTTGGCGCCAAGGCCCTGTTGAAATTCTGTGTTGCTGGGCGCCCGGTGTTGGCGCCCGGATTAGGGTAAAAAAAAAAAAACAGACTGCGCTTTCTTCCGTATTGTTGTCATAATTTTCTCATCCAATGTCCAATTTAGCTTATTCAAGATGCGTTGGAAAGATAATTAAAAGGGCTACAACTTTTATTCAGATATCATTCTCCAATTCGATAGTTTTCTATATCAAAAATGGGTCTCAATATGAGGCTGCAAATCTGAGGCAAAACATTTTCGATTGGAAATTGATGTGTGATCATACTTTGACTATACTTGATCCATTTGACTTCTTTCTTCATCCAATTGATTCCTAGCACACTCGAATCTTCATCGTGAGGTCCAACATAACTTTTAGAAATTTGCGCTTTAGTCCCCGAACTTTGAATCTTTTACAATTTAGTCATTTCTCCAACTTTGCTTATTTCCTTCATTTTCATCAATTCCATCAACTTATACCACAATATCAAAACACATATTAAAACATTCTAAAACTCGTAAGAATGAGCTAAATATCAACTTTAGATGATATCTAAAGTATGAGTGAAATACACTCATCAATAAGAAAGAAAAAAGTGGAAAATGAGTTAACGTTTGGGGTTCATAAGGTGGGATGGGTTGTGTAGATTAATTTAAATTGGGTGGGGTGAGTGTTTTGATGGGTGGTGAGTTTGTAAATTTATTTAATTTTCTAATATTGTTATTAATATTTAAAACATATGATTTTTGTATAAAAAACTTTAAATCTGAATTTTGAAGTTGAAACATAAAACATATGGTTGTGTGTAATTTCCATTTGTTGTAATTATGAGTCTGCATGTCTTGTTGATGGTGCATACAACAAGAAGACCATTATCAAATACGATATACGTTGTAGCTGGCTACAAGATGATAATTAGTATAGAATACAAGTTGCAGCATGAGATGGAGATTATTGTACTGGAGCATACAATAATCAAATGTAATGTTCTCTGAGAACTGACCTAATAGTTTTTTATTTATTATTTTTTTTTTTTTGGATGAATAGATTGAATTAGTTCATAAATATCCACGGTTTAAATTATTTATGTTTTATTTGCATAGTAAATGTAGAATTTTATATACATAATTGTGATGAGACCAAATTCCTTATTAAAATATTAAGTCCGTATTAATAATTCAACACATTGTACTTTTCAGCATTACAGAGAAAAATCAGAGATTCTAATCGGCATCAGTTTGTTTTATCAATCAATGTTGCTCGATTGTGGATATGTTTATCACTGTAAAACATTTGAAGTTTCTGAACTATTGTTCAGACTTAAACTAAAATTCTATCTTTTATTGAAGTAATAACTTGAGGAGATAAAATTTTATAGACAGAGTAGTAAACCGTTAAAGATTTGGGGTTCATCTTAAAAGGTCAACATTTTTAAGTGGAGTAGTCCAAACCTTTATAAATTGATCTATGTTTTCATCTCTATTCGATGTGGGATATTTATCATTTAACATGTCATCGCAAGATGGTGGCTCGTTTGAGCAGATCAATTTTGAAATTCGTATACTCATTTTTTAGTCTTAATCGGATCGAATTATTCGTTAGAGTTTAATGGGTTCTGATGGTCAACCTTATTACGAGGAGTAACTCAAAACCTTATAAGTTGATCTATATTTTCATCTTTATTCGATGTGAGATTTTATCTCTTAACATAAACAAATTGTTGAGTCGCTCAATGTTCTAATAAAACAAAAGGGATACTAACCCACTGGAATTCCAACAAGATTCTATCAATTAATATGAGTAATGTTATTTGGCCCATTGGGTTATAACTTCAGTCTATGTGACGCTAATGTGACATTAAATTATTAATATAATTAAATGAGTCGTTTAATTTTATCTTTTTATTTAACCTATCACATAACATCATATAGACTGAAATTATAATCTCAGTGAGGCTAAATAACATTATTCAATTAATATAGAGGGACATTAATTCTATTTTAATGGTGAAAGTACATCAATCGTAATAAATTGATTATTGGATGATAATACATTTTTACATTTCCGTCTTTGTATTTTGATGAGAGTTACAAAGAAGTTATATTTTACTCGACTAAATTCCCAGGATTAACATTGTTATTTGATAAATGTTCTCAAACACGAGATGGTAAAAAATTCCCTTCACAAGACAATTATAGACAATCCAATAAAAGGATAAGGAAAATAAAACTGGAATATTTTCTTAATTGAACCGAAGAATAAGAAGTTTGGTGAAGCCTCTACTTTGAACAACCGTTTGATATAAATTAACTTGTCACTTCTTTAGTCACTTAGGTATTAGATAAAATGTGGATTACATATTTTTACAAATATGCAAGGGCTAAAACTAGAGCACTGTGAAAGGAAATAACAGACCTACAGTTGCTGAATCAATTATAGAAGCTATCACTTACCTTTGACTTTTTGTTTGACGTTAGAATTAGATAGGTTGCTATATTTCATTTCTTCGAAGAACAAGGTCATGTGAATAAGATACACATATCTGAGTCAGAGAGTGTTAAGGGATATATTCTCACATCGAATAAAGATGAAAAATATAGATCAATTTATAAGATTTTGAGTTACTTCTCTTAACAATGTTGATATTTTAAGATGGACCTCAAGTCTTAACATGGTATCAGAGAAAATTAAACTTCAACGAGCAATTCGATTCGATTAAGACTAAAAAATGAGCACACGAATTTCAAGATTGGTCTGTTCAAACGAGCCACCATATTGCGGGGGTATGTTAAAGAATATAATCACACATCGAATAAAGAGATAAAAAAAACATAGACATCGAAGTGGGAAAAATGATTAATAATCCACCAAGTCTAATACGTTCAGATGTAGATGGTCTTATGTAATTATAGTCATAGGTAATCTTTTTTATTATATGTATTTGCATATAACAATGATAGTCATGGTTATATGTGATGTGAAATTCAAATTTGAAGATTTGAAAAGTTCTAACAATTCAGAAATGAAATACAAGTGCATGATGAAAAAAAAATATTCTAAGACTTGGACCTAATCAAAGTGGAATATTTTAAGTGGTAATTTCAAGATTGTGTTAAGAAAACATGGCTTCTTCACCTCCCCCCCCCCCCCCCCCCCCCCACTATATACGTAACAACACAATGGCATATCTGGGGAGGAGAAATTGCAAATGATGCAATCATTAATGAAGCCATACATAAATTTCAAAATTGCTGTAAAGATTCGGAGATCCATTTTAAAAGGTCAACATTGTTAAGTGGAGTAGCACAAAATCTTATAAGTTGGTTTATATTTCCATCTTTATTCGATGTGAGATTATATCCCTTAACATGTCCCCACAAAATGGTGACTCGTTTGAGAAGATCAATTTTGAAATTCGTGTGCTCATTTTTTAGTCTTAATTGGATCGAATCGCTCTGATAACATGTAAAGATTTGGGGGTCCATCTTAAAAGATCAATTTTGTTAAGTGGAGTAGTTCAAAATTTTATAAGTTGGTCTATGTTTTCATCTTTATTCGATATGAGATTATATCCCTTAACATGTCCCCACAAGATGGTTGCTCGTTTGAACTGACCAATCTTGAAATCCATGTGCTTATTTTTGAGTCTTAATCGAATCGATCGCTCTGATACCATGTAAAGATTTGGGGGTCCATCTTAAAAGGTCAACCTTGTAAAGTGGAATAGCCCAAAGTCTTATAAGTTGATCTATGTTTCCATTTTTATTCGATGTGGGATTATATCTCGTAGAAAACGTGTTTTCATGAAACCCAAAAGTTAGTCTTTAAGTGGAAACCCGGTTTCTTTAAGTGGCTGGCCACCTGGAATGTTTTCATTGGACTACTGACCTTGACTTGGATTTGTGCTTTCTCATGTGAGATATGGACCATTGATTGTAATCTATGGCTGGAAATGGGTCTCTTATTATTTGGTTGACTAAAGGTCTCATTTGGTTTTGGCACACGAGACTTTCAATCTTCCTGTGGCTTTCTCTATCTCTCTCTGGCCAGGCGAATTTCTGGCTCGTCCTAAACTTCTCTACTATATTGATTAAGTGGTTCTATACTCAGTGTAATTCAGATCTTGGCCTTCTTTGTGGCCTCCGGTCTGTGGTGTTGTCTGGTTTTATTGGCCTGTACGTTGTCTCGGTTTTCAGGCTGTATATTTGGTGTTTTCGGTCAGATTAACTGTAGTAGAACAGGTTACACTTGGTCTGAGTCTAGGGTTGATTAGGAGGTCGATTTATTGAGAGATCTTTAAAGATCGATGATCGGTTCCTTGTGTTGGTACGATCAGATTGTATACTAAACTCTGGAACTCTCTCTTGGGTGGTTCTTGCACTAGTGACGGGCTTGCCTCTGAGCCCCCCAGATTAGCCCTTATTTGGGTGAACTGGGTCACAAAGATTCGGTGTTCTTGTTCTTTAATTTCCGCATATTATTTACTGTTTGTGATGCGTGATTTTCGGGCTATTTGATTGATCATTTTCGTTCATTATAGTTGCTGAAAATATTTAGTCACTTAGGCGAAAATCTGATTTGGGACATTTATTCCCAACATATCTCTTAATAATTGCTTTGGCCTGTGCAATGAACACTGCGTGCTACCCTCTAAACAATGCCCCATTCAAATCGGTTGATCAAATTCATATAAGAAATGGATGCGAAGAATCTAATTTTTTAAGATTTTAAGTCGTTATGCTTACTAGAAGCATGCTAATTCGGATCAGTAAGAGCCTTAATCCGTTGTATATATGTTTACAGGATATCCAAAATGTGGTTGGATGTTATTTCAGTAATCTCATCCAGAAGAAAATCTTAATTTCGAAACATGGCATTTTCTTGGAGAAATAGTTCATTATAAGATAAGCACTGTGAGTAAAAAACGAACATGAAAGAGTTCAAGATCTTGTAGATATAACGGATTGCTAGTGAACCTAATTCCTATGTATAAGCTAAGTCAAATATTTAAATTAGTATATGGACTCAAAGAAGTTTTTTTTTGAATAAGTCAAACTTAAGCTAAAAGCAATAAAAGAAAACTAATTAATTAAACTCAAAGAAGTTTTTTGAATAAGTCAAACTATGTGGTCCTCTTCTGTAATTTTCTACTTATTTCAATGAAATATTACACAGATTACTAATAGATCTTCAGCTTCTACCTAATGAAATATGTTAATTGTGTTATGGAAACGGTATGCATTTTATTAGGGATTGTCAAATACTCACTCCTACAAAATTTACAAATTTGTTCAAATCGATCGACATAATGGTAATGCGGACAACCCAGAAGATTTAAAGACAATATAATCAGAAAGTTTTCTATTTTTTTAGTTGATTATTGAATTTTAAGTTATATTCAGAGACATGTTTTATCCTGTAATTAAGTTATTATATTTCGTTTCGAAGAGATACAACAGTTATAATTTTTTATAATAAATAAAAAAAATTATTGTTTCTATATTATCTTAA
Organism: Osmanthus fragrans; assembly: GCA_019395295.1. Taxonomy (NCBI): domain Eukaryota; kingdom Viridiplantae; phylum Streptophyta; class Magnoliopsida; order Lamiales; family Oleaceae; genus Osmanthus; species Osmanthus fragrans. The sequence continues at coordinate 16,447,542 of CM033350.1, forward strand.
TGAAATTCAAATTTTTATTAAGACTAGGATATATAGAAATTGGAGGCACTTTACTATTTAGGCAGAGGAAAAATATTAGTAAGCATTTAAAATTTGGATACAGTGAACGGACTAGGTCAAAATTAGTCGAAATTTCCTCCCCGTGTTCAGACCAACGCGTCAATATTGCCATAGTCTCAAATATCAAGAATGTATATATATCTCCTCCGGCCTAAAAAATAACAATAACACAAATGGGCACCGCCACCTCCACCTCCACCTCCGCCTCCACCACAAAAGCAATCCTTCCTGTCCACTACCACCACCACCCTACTGCCGCCACCAAAAATGGGCTCTCCATATCAATTCGTGCCTTCAAAGATTTCAAACTTAAATTTCACCAAAATCAAAAACCTTCCAACAAGACCATTAAATTAACTGAATCATTGTCAAACATGTTACATCTACATATCGAAAGAAACCTCAATCATCCTACCTCGAATGTACCAAGAATTGAAGATAAGCATAATACTCCAACCATGTCTCCTAAGGAAGATATATCGAAAAAATGGCAAGAAATCCACGGTTCTAATGATTGGAATAATCTTCTTGATCCACTTCATCCTTGGCTTAGAAGAGAAATAGTCAAATATGGAGAATTTGCACAAGCAACCTACGATGCATTCGACTTTGATTCGTTCTCGGAGTATTGCGGTAGCTGTCGGTACAATCGACGAAAACTTTTCGAGAAATTAGGCCTTGCGAAAAGTGGTTATAAGGTCACAAAATACATATACGCCATGTCACAAATAGATTTGCCTCAATGGTTAGAAAGATCAAGATTTGTCGATACATGGAGCAAAGATTCGAACTGGATGGGGTTCGTGGCCGTGAGCAACGATGAAGAAACACTTCGAATTGGACGACGTGACATAGTCGTGGCATGGCGTGGTACGGTTGCACCCTCGGAATGGTACGACAATATGCAGAGGAAACTAGAGCCAATTGGACAAGGGGAAGCAAAAGTGGAACATGGGTTTCTTAGTATTTACTCATCTAAGAGTGAGTCCACTAGGTACAATAAGTCTAGTGCCTCTGAACAAGTCATGAGAGAAGTTAAGAGGCTAGTGAATTACTACAAGGTAAGAGGCGAACAAGTTAGCCTAACAATCACGGGCCATAGTCTAGGTGGTGCATTGGCACTTCTCAATGCATACGAAGCCGCGAAAAACTTCCCCGGCCTCCTGGTCAGTGTCATATCATTTGCAGCACCCCGAGTGGGCAACATTGCCTTTCGGGACGAACTTTATCAAATGGGCGTTAAAACTTTACGTGTGACAATAAAACAAGACATTGTCCCGAGAATGCCGGGTATAGTCTTCAACGAGAGTCTACAAAAGTTCGACGATTTCACAGGTACACTGGAGTGGCTATACACACATGTGGGAGTAGAATTAAAGCTCGATATAAGATCATCTTCATATCTAAAGAAATGGTTGAATTTGGTGGGAATTCATATGCTCGAAACATATCTTCATTTAGTCGATGGATTTCTCGACAGCAATACGACATTTAGATCAGATGCTAAAAGGGATGTTGTATTGGTCAATAAAGAATGTGACATGCTTGTGGATGAATTGAGAATTCCTCATAATTGGTACCAATTGGAAAATAAGGGGCTTGAACGTAATTTCCATGGTAGGTGGGTAAAACCTACAAGGGATCCAGAGGATATACCCTCTCCAATAGTTGAATCATACAATAATGTACTTGAAATGCAGGACAGTTATGGGCTTGAATCCTTGTTCAGTATTTGAACTTGGAATAGAAATGGAAATGTTAAATGACGTATTTTTTTGGTCTTAATTTCTTCTCACCGTTAAATCTATCATCCCTTGACATTTTTTAGCCCGTTTTCATGATAGAAAAAAATCGTCGAATCCTTGTTTATTCTCGCTTCAGCCTCCGTTCAGTATAATACTTAAAAAAAAAAAAAAAAAAAATAGGCAAAGCATTGCCATGATAAAATCTGAACTATAGTACAAACTTCAATACTAACAGCAACAAAGCAATGAAATCCTTCGTTCACATTAATATGAAACTCAGACTTGGGGGGACTGAAGTTACGTCTTGAAATAATTATTGTCTACTTCCACGTCAACAACAAAATGGCCAAATTGCATGCCCACATGTCACCAAGCACTTGAACATTGACCTCCATAATGTAGCAAACCAAACATATGTCTTGACCGTTAAGACTCTCCCTAGAAAGGGGATGCAGACCCACATTCAGAGGTCTCGTCCGCATTACATGAAAAATTAGAAGCATAGATGCAATTTTGGTGACAAAACTTGATACCGTTAATGTAAATGTCAGTGTTGTAAAACAAGACGTGCACATTGAAAATATCACTAAAAATACAAACCTCAATGAGAATATTTAAAGTTGGACTTAATCATAATTTTCAACATAATGATGAGAGAATATCAATATATAAAAATGACAAGAAAGCTCCAAAACTAGTTTATAAATGGGTCATTTGCACAACTAAAAGAGGTTTAAAAAAAAAGGAAGAAGAAAAAAACAAAAGTTTGTTGTCTTAAACTGAAATAGTTAAGACCATTCACTCATTTTTTTCTAAGAAAAAAAAAACAAGTGTCTTGGATCGAGGTAAATTAAGGGTTGGCACTCTTGAAAATCTCAACTTTGACCAAAATAAAGCCAGAAAATACATGAGCAGAACACGGAGCACAGCACAGCACTGTGTACAACCCCCTCACAATAGGAGGTGGGGTCCACCCCCGCACCGTGATGTGGAAACCATTCCCCGATTCCCATTCTTTAATCGTGGGCCCCACCCACTCACCGTGTTGAAAAAAAAAAAAAAAACAGCATTCCCCAAAATACAGGAAAGATTCCCTACACAAAACCGTAACCCTGCTTTGACTTTAAAAATTCATATCCATTTTTTAAGGTCAATAATCTCTTTCAAACAAACATTATTTCTAGACAAATCTTGTTAAACCTATTGAAAACATTATAAAATATAAAAAATTAATTAAGAATCTATTAATAAATAACGGGTCAAAGATCTAAAATGGTGACATACGATGATACGAGAAAGAGCTCACATAATTGAATACAAATTTGGATTAATCCATATATACATAAAGAGTTTTTAGAAGGTCATAGAAATCTCTTTTAAAACAAACATCCATTTTTAGGCATTGCGGGGCTTGCAACCTCAGCGTGAGAGTTCATTCCTGGTTGGAGCAGCTAAGTGATTAATAACCATTTTTGGTTGGAGCAGCTTGGTGATTAATAAAATAGTAGGCTCCTTTGGGGTCAGAAGTATAAAGGGTGCACATACCCTGGTCAACTTGGGCATACCCGAGGTTTACTTCCGCACATTACTGAATACCGATTTGGCTGGTAATCCAGGATATATACTGCGTAAGCTGGGAACCTGGGTATCAAAAAAAAAAAAAAAAAATATAGAACACTCTCATGATATGGGGCCCACTATGAATTTTTTTCTCTCCAAAAAACCCCCCACCTACCTCCCATGTGTATGTTCTGGCAGGCTTCTATGATGAAGCATGGCTCAAATTTATTATAAAACTAAAAAAAGTTAGTGTTGTTGTTGCGGCTGCATGTGATTCATTACCTAGCGTAGATGGCCTAATTTAATATTATCCATTTTTATGTTCAAACTACGATCGATTTTTTGAAGAAATAATTCATCTTCGTGTATATTATTTGTATTAAAATTGCAGTTTAAATAGCACTAATGTAATGAAGAGTACAATTAAATATGTTACTTAATTTTACCTTATCACATAGCACTACCTATACCTGCATTATAACACACACACGAAAGTGCTACACGTACATAATACATCACACAATGCATTACACCCCTCTCACATAGAGAGGGGTAACACAAAAATGGGCCCTCCTCCATGTGAGAGGGGTGTAATGCATTTGGTACACTAGAAAGTGTACAATTAGCATTTTCCTAACACTAATGATGTTAGATAACATTTTTCTAGCTTTAACTTCTGTTAATATCCTCATCACATCTATGTTTGGTAAGTATTTATAAATAAATAGATACAAACATTGTTCTAAAAAACGTAATGTGTGGCGATGCGTGGAGGTCAAGATATGAGTTAGGCGAGCCAAGGCAAGACAAAGACGTAAAAATGTGTTTTCTTATTTTAATATTATTTTAAGTTTTAATCAATCAAAAAATTATTTAATAATTAAAAATAATATCTATCAAACAGTTAAAATAGATTTATAGGAACTTAATACATTTTTTTTTAAATTTTTTCAACAAAAGGATAAGTTTCAAATGTAAATATTAAATGGTAAATAGATAGGAATTTTGAAAGGTTTCTTTTATTCAAGGTTTCGAATGGTTGTTTTTTAATTTAGGATAGATGAAATGAAGAAATCAAACTTTAAGTTTAAACTTACAAAAATTGTAAAAAAAAAAAAAAAAAAAAATAAAAAAATCAACCTTTAAGTTTCAAATGTAAATACATATCAATGCATTTTACTATCTATAAAAAATTATAAATTATTATTTAATTTATTTATGGGTAATAAGTGTCATCTTTGTACTAACTTTACTTCGTATAATAACTTTTCTAGTTACAATCACTCACAATATGAAAAATTTTTTTCTATTACCGTTGTGGGAGGGCCCCACGAATCCCCATTGTGTGTGGACCCCTCTCCATGTAAGAAGGTGTAATGTTGTAGAAAAAAGTTATGTACGTGTAGCATTAAAATGGGATTCAAGAATTGAACTGCATGTTTGGATAACTTTAAAAAGCCAATTTTACATAAATTTACTTATGTAAAAAATGCATTTTGAAATAAACCAAGCTACATGTGCATTAATGTTGACATCATGGATGACAGTTTTCTCACATAGGAGGGATCCCATATTGAATAAAAAAATTGGTCTACCTCCTCATGTGAGGGGACTGTCAATATTAATGTAGAGACATTAATATACAAATGGCTTTTTCCGTTTGAAATAGTGTTATGATGGAGAATGTGTGATTAAAAAATAAGAAAAAATTTTGAATTTGCACGTGTAGTATTATTTTACTGAAAATGTATGGATTGAAAATAGTTAAATCACTATTGAACAATGTATTTTGATGAAAAAAAATTGCGTTCGAATAAAGGCTTATAAGAAAATAAGAAAGTGTCATAAAATAATTTTAATTTACATTTAAGCCTAAGCAAAAATGCTATAAATGTTAGGTGTCGGTGTAACCCCACCAGAATCATTAGAATTTGCGTTTTCCAAGATAATGTTAACGTGCAAGAAATTATATGACACTCTAAAACGTATTTCACGACCAATAATTTATTAACGTCCAATTGTTGGCAATCCACCTTTCAAGTGATTTTGTGTAGCCCTGGAAAAAAAAAAAAAAAAAATTGAAGTGACATTCGTGGTCATAGTTGAGCAATTATTAAAAAATAATAATATTAAAACAATTTGCACAGAATAACATCCATTATTATTGAGCTAAAATGTTAAATGATAATTACGATAACGTCAAATATATTTGTATTTCAATCAATGGGATTCAATCATGAGGGGTAGATCAATGGTCATGTCTTGAGTTGGTTGGAAATCCACCTTTCAAGTGATTTTGGGTAGCCCTGAAAAACACAAAAATTAAAAATAATAAAAATAAAAATTGAAGCGATATTCGTAGTCATAGTCTGATCTTTTAGTCACAACCCAATATTGATATAAAAATTAAAAATGAAGTCTCCAGAGCACATCTTCTAGTAGTGAAATGTAGAATTGGACAAAAATCTCGAATCGAATCGATCCAATCCGAACCGGAACCAAATCGAGTGGTTCTTCTGAAATTAAATACCCGAACGAGTACCCAAATCTAGATGAAAGGGGAAGATGGAAAAAAATCTAATCTCACTTGCAACTGTCGGGTGAGGGTTCGAATACTGAAATATAGATAAGGCCCCTGGTGAGTAGGAGTTAAAGGACAGCATTTTATCCTACATCGTTAGAGGCATAATCTGCGATTTACCCCTTCACCAAGGCGTAGGATTGAACAGAGTGGGGGTTTCAGTAATGAGACAAAAAAAAAAAAAAAAAAAAAAAAAAAAATTAAAAATGAAACCAGAAATTCTCTTGCTTTTCACGAGGGCCTTGTACCAAACCAGAAATTATATAATATTCATATTGCACTATTTTAGCTCGAACACGATGGATCATATGGTCGGTACCGTCCAACCAACAAGTTCCACATCTCTTACGTGTATTTGCACACATTTAGTTACACATTTTTCATTAGTGAAAAGTGAGTAATTTTAGGACTTGTTTAAGCTCCATTAAATTAAAAAGAAAAAAAAATTATTTTGAAATAGTAGTTTGATGGAAAATGTGTGGTTAAAAAATTAAGAAAAATTTTAGATTTACGTGTAATATTATTTTATTGAAAATGTGATTGAAAAAAAAAAATGTATTTTAGAAAAAAATGATAATAAAAGAATCCATCATAGTCTGGTTCGGTTCGATTCTAGTGAGAATCGAATCGGATCCAACTTTTTTCGGGTATTTAGTAAGTAGAACTGTCGGGTCCAAATTTAATTATGTAACAGTTCGAGTTCGATTCCATTCGGTTCGATTAAGTTCCTAGGTTCTGCACTATAATTTTTTTTTTTTTTTTTTTATATTTACAAAGTTATATTAATTTAACTAATGACATGTACAATCTTAACTTTTACAAAATAAGGTAATCGAATTTTGTGTTTTTTTACATCTCTCTTTGTTGAGTTCTTCATATATAAGATTGTGAAGATCATAGAAAGATGATGATAACGAGTTTACAATAATTAAGAGAGACACTATTGAGTTTCAGTTCGATTTCTCCAGGAAAAAAAGGCATTATGGTAGAATAATAGATTTAAATAAAACTTATTTCAATTTGATTAAGTTGGGCACACTGAAAATTAGAAATAAGAAAATCATATTTTTGGGTTAGCAAATTTATTTAGAAAAAAATAAAATAATTTGACTTATTTAAATAAATAAATTTAAAAAGTTAGAGAGATTCGGTTATTATTTGGTTCTTGATCTAGAACCGATAATCGAACCGAATCCGTTGATTTTCGATTTAGAAATACTCGTTCGGGTATTTAACTTAGAGTGTATTTGATGTTGATTTTAATAAGAATAAAATTTTTGAAATAGTGATTGATAGAAGAATGTGTGGTGGAAAAATTATGAAAAGTTTTAGATTTGTGTGTAATATTATTTTATTTGAAAAATGTGTGATTGAAATGAAGAAAGAGAAAAAAAAAATGAGAATGAGAATGAGAATGAAATGGAATGGGGGCCAAATCGGGCCTTAAGAAGAACCGCTCGATTCGATTCAATATGGTTTGGTCTGATTCAATTTGAAAGTTTTGCTCTGCCCTACTTGTTGGCAAATGTCACACCAGATCCAATTACAAATTTAAGCCTTTGTTTGATTTTGATATTTTAAAAAGCGATAACAACTACATTTTTTAGAAAATGTGTGATAAAAAAAGTATGAAAAAGTATGAGTCCACGTGGATAATTATTTTATTGAAAATGAGTTTGAAAAAAAATAAAAATTGTAAAAATAAAAATCAAACAAGGACCAAAGTTTCTTAATTTATTAGGCCAAGCATTGTCAAATATTTTTTCAGAAACGTGTTAATGACCCAAACATGTACACTTTGTCCTTTTCGTATCGGACTGATTCCCATTATAATTTACAAGATTGAAATCCATATTTTCAAAAATGAGAAGCATTTCGAGTACGTTTGATTGTATTTCAATTTTTAGTTTTTAGTTTTGTTTTATTTTCAGTTTTTTCATTTGGAAGATTTATTTTAAAATTATGAAAAACGTGTTTAGTTTGTTATTTTGAAAAATTATTTTTCAAAACCGAAAATTAAAAAAAAAAACCATTTAATTTTAATTTTTAAAAAAAATTATTTCATAACATTTTATTCCATTAAATTTAATTATTAAATAAAAATAAAACGATTTCATGTTAATATATTATTAAGTAATATATACATTTTAAAGTTGATGAATCTTACAATAATTTTTTTTACTACAAAAGTAAAAAACAAAAAATAAAATTAAGTTCAAAATATAGATAATAAAAATTAATAAGGTGGATTGAGAATATTTTTATATGTGTTCATTTAAATATTTTTATAAAATTTTTATGTAAATAATCATCAAGAGCTTTATTATTTTTTATATTCTAATTTTTTTTTTTAATTTTTAGTTTTTTAGAATTTTATATTTTATTTTTTCAAAACTTTTAATTTTTTCTAAATTTTTAAATTTTATTTATTTGAATTTTAAATTTTTATTCTTTAAATTTTAATCTATAGAATTTATTTAAACGATTATTTTAAGTGTTTTTAGATTTTTTATTGAAAACCATCAAAACGTCAAAAATATGTTTTAAGTTTGGATAATGCTACATGTACTCACACCCATTTACTACATGATTTATTTACTACTCACAATAAGGGGTGTGGACTACATTGTCGAATTATTTTATTCATGTGGGCCCGAATGTCATGTGAATAGTAAGTAATCCATTTAGTAGTGCATTTTGTACATATAGATTAATCCTTTAAGTTTTATGTTATAAATCTAACCTTAATTTCAAAACCACATTTATGGAATTATCAAACCAATTGCATTTTCAAAAAAATTGCAAAATTGAAAACAACAAACTAAATGCACTCTTCATAATTAAAAAAAAAAAAAAATGAAAAAGGATAGTAACTAATTTATATAAGATAAGAATGTGACATAAATTGAGGTTATTAAAGAATAATTGAATTTCTCTCTCTTATTATATCCTTTCCGTATAAAGATACATGTAACGTTAATGTGTTTCCCTATTTAACTTCTACGATAGGAATGGGAAAAATACTCGTCAAATCCAGGTGAGGATTAACCGCTTAATCGGGTTGGGGAATTTCACCCCGAGACGGGTGTGGGTAAGTGCCCGTTTATTTTTTTTAAAAAAAAAATCAATACTTTGAGTGGAAAAACTTCACCAAATTTTATTAATTCTTATAAAACCTTAATTTATCAAATATATTGAAATAATTTAATTTCTAAAAATAAATAAATTAATTAAAAATTTAATAACTATATTATTGTCTCACTTGAATTGATGAGAACAATAAAATGAACTATCAGAAGAGGGGGGGGGGGGGGGGGGGACGTAAATGGGGCATTTTCCCCGCCCCGCTTGTCTTAAAAGGGTAACGGAGCGGGTACGAGGCGATAAAATGCCCAATGGAGCATAGGGCGGGGGATCCCGAACCTGTCCCATTGCCAACCCTAGTCTACAAAATATATGAAAAATTAAATTGTAACTCCATAAATTCAAAATTTTCTCCACATTTTCCAATAACATTGCTATATGTCACAATAAGTCACAACAACCATTCTACGTGTCATAATAGGAATGTGTTTGGAATTCATAAAACTAGGCAAAATTGTAACATTTGTATTCATGTGTGCCATATGCGAAAATGTGACTTGATAACATGTATAACATAGAAATGAAATAGAGCAATTATAACCTATGTGACCTCTCACAATGACAGTGAAAAGGAAAAATAATGAGTGTATCTTTCCTAATATTATTGAAAAGGTAACAATCCTATTTTTATGTAATTTGAATTTCAAAAATAAAAGACAATCACCACGATTAATAGGATCCAGGATAAAATAAAAACAAAGTTGTGCTATGTGTACACAATTTTGTGGGAATTATTTTGTGGGAATTATTTTTTAAGTACATTATTTTTTGACACTTTTTTTGACATTATACTCATAATGCATGAGATTCATTATTATTTTAATTGTGGGCTCCACCCTTTGATTGTGAGTAGAGTGTCAAATTTAGTGTCAAAAAAAGTGTACTTATAGCAAAAAGCATACTAAAAATTTTATTGAAAATATTTTTTAAAACAAAAATATCTGATTTGTGAATAGAAAATATAATACACGATCTAAACAGTGTGATGACCACGCCTCCACCTTCGAAGCGCTGCTCTATATATATAAATTTGTGCGATGATCAACGCATTCACACTCCTCCACCCCCCAACTCCAAGGGCCGCTCTTCTAATAGCTACCAAGTGAAAATCCTCAATTCACAGGTAGCAAAACCAGCTTGTTCTTGGACATTTTTAATCCAAATGGGAAGCCTTCAGAACCAAAAACCCGAAAATGGTTTCAACTGCACCATTAAACCTCTAGACCCGGAAGAGTTCAGAAGGCAAGGCCACATGGTCATTGACTTCCTAGCTGATTATTACAAAAATGTTGAGAAATATCCTGTTCGAAGCCAAGTCGAACCGGGCTATCTCAGGAAGCTGTTACCCGAGTCCGCTCCCCACGATCCCGAACCTATCGAAGAAATTCTACAAGATGTACAGAAAGATATCGTTCCTGGTATCACACATTGGCAAAGTCCAAATTACTTTGCTTATTTTCCATCCAGTGGAAGCATTGCCGGATTTCTTGGGGAAATGCTTAGCACTGGATTCAATGTTGTTGGTTTCAACTGGATGTCCTCGCCTGCTGCAACTGAGCTCGAGAGCATTGTGATGGATTGGCTGGGGAAAATGCTAAAGCTTCCCAATGAATTCCTGTTTTCCGGCGGCGGCGGTGGAGTTTTGCAGGGCACCACCTGCGAGGCCATCTTGTGCACTATTGTTGCCGCCAGGGATCAGATGTTGAATAAAATCGGCAGGGATAATATCAACAAACTTGTGGTGTACGGATCCGATCAAACCCACTCTGCAGTGCAAAAGGCTGCTCAAATTGCTGGTATCAACCCCAACAATTTCCGAGCAGTCTCGACTACAAAGGCCAATGCATTTGGGCTCACCGCAGAAGCACTCCGGTTGACCATCGAAGCCGACGTCGAAGCCGGGCTAGTTCCATTATTCCTCTGTGCCACTATCGGAACCACGTCATCGACTGCAGTTGATCAACTGAGTCCACTCTGTGAAGTTGCCAATGAGTATAAAATTTGGGTTCACGTAGATGCTGCATATGCAGGAAGTGCATGCATATGCCCGGAGTTTCGCCATTTTCTAGATGGCGTCGAAAATGCTCATTCTTTCAGCTTCAACGCACACAAATGGTTCTTCACTACTCTCGACTGTTGCTGCCTATGGGTGAAGGACCCCAGCGCCCTGGTTAAAGCTCTATCCACCTATCCGGAGTACTTGAGGAACAAAGCCTCGGAAACAAAGCAGGTGGTGGATTACAAAGACTGGCAAATCACGTTGAGCCGACGATTTCGATCCCTGAAACTGTGGCTCGTGTTACGTAGCTACGGTGTCGCCAAACTGAGAAACTTAATAAGAAGTCACGTAAAAATGGCAAAGAATTTCGAGGAACTCATAGGCATGGACAAGAGGTTTGAAGTCGTAGTCCCTAGAAACTTCGCGACGGTCTGTTTCAGAATTTCACCGATAGAAATCGGAAAGAATCTCAATGTCACCAAGGATGAAGCTACGAATGAATTCAACTCAAAGCTACTAGAGTCCATCAATGAGTCAGGTAAGATATACATGACCCACGCTGTGATCGGAGGTGTTTACGTGATGCGATTCGCAGTCGGTGCGAGCCTCACAGAGAACAGGCACGTCCACTTGGCCTGGAAGGTTGTGCAAGAACATGCAAATGCCCTACTCAAAATGTCATGAAACTAGAACAGGGTCTTGGATTATCGTGTTTAATTTCTTGTGCGTAAGTGACCTTGATGTCATGTTCTTAATCCATGAAAAAAGATAATGAAAAATCTTCTGTTCTATTAAATCGAAAATAGACATGTTATGAATTTGTTGTTGTTGTTGTTGTTATTTATTTATATTTATTTTTGGCTATAATAAGCATATCAAATGATGTACAAAATGTTTCTAGACTCAAAAACCAAAACAATATAGAATCAAGGGCCCCGATTGCACAAGATGGCCACCCACAGGTACCATATTAAAATTTCCCTGCAATAAATAGTTGATGACTTTAGTTACCATGTGCCAAGATTTGTTAAAGAATATATTTTATGCCTGTTAAATATCAAAATATAAATAAACTTATAAAGTTTGTACCACTCCTCGTGAAAGGTTATAAAAGTTTGGACTACTTTTTAAAAAGTTAATTTTTTAAGATGAAGTATCAAACTTTATATGATATTAGAGTTCATTAAACTCTGCAAACAATTCGATTCAATTATACTTAAATGAGCGTATAGATTTCAAGATTCATCTACTCAATTAAGCTTCCATCTTGCAGAGAATCCTACATTGATTAAATATCAAAATATAAAAAATATAAAAATTTAAACCACCTTTCTTAAAAATGTTGACATTTTAAAATAAAATCACAAGTCTCATACGATTGCACAAGACATTTACTCCGAACTTGTGCATGAAATCTTGTGTACTTCAAGAATTCATTGTTTTTTACAAACATTTTTCATTTATAATTTCTTTCAGAATAAAGCTGCTTGACCAGGGCCCATTGGTGGGGGTCTGTTGGGACCAATCTTGACAGACCCCCCGTCCCCCCCACAAATAGTAGGCGCCACATGGATGGCATGGACATTGGACCCTGACCATCAAACAGCTTTCTTTCTTTCTTAAAAGGTTGAATCTCAACTTTGGGGGTCTTCCACCACCCCACTTCTAGAGTATTGTGGATGAGGTAAATCACTGGATATGTCTCAACAGGCCAGGGTACAAGAACTGTCATACTGGTGCCCACAAAAAGTCCAATTTCATACCTTATAAAAGGTAGGAATCAAACCCTCACATTGCGATTATCAGCTCAATTGAGATTATCTCATTCCTCTCCTTTGCACCATTGAGCTGTGCACAACTTTTTAGATATTTTTTAGAAAATTCATTTTTAAAAAAAAAAAGGAAAGAGAGAACGAGAGAGAGAGAGAGAGAGTCCATTGAATGCTTCACAGCCTTCAATTACTTTAACTAGAAATTATTTTTATAAGATAACTTTTCCATATTCACTTATTTGTGTTAAAATTAAAAATGGAGGAAAAGGTTCTTTATGAAAATAAATAAAGAATTTTCCTACTTGTATATAAAAATGGTACACAAATAATTATCGAAAATAATATAAAGGAAAAAAATTAAATGAAAAAATCGAGTGTATTTTAAACTAACAAATAATAAAATATCATGTAAATATTATATAATTTTTTATGAAAATCTTAATATACACGTAGCAATGTCCATAAATAAATAACTTAACAAAGCTTTTTGTACCACTGATCTAACTCACAATTGACTTGAATCCCCGTGAATGTTACAAAAAACAAAGCCACGATTCCACCAGCCTCTGAATCAGTGCCTACCTACCACATACCGTTAAGATTTCATTTTCTACAGCAGACTATTTAATTTATAAAATAAATTATTTCAATAAGGATAGCATTTCTTGTATTGACTATTGGTTCGAACGAGGTGAAGACTACCCATGCCCAGTTCCAAAAAATATCATAATTTGACGGGTTTTAATTGAGTTGAATTTGGATCCACGTCGAAATGGATCATATAATATCAAAATGAATCTTGTTGAAAAAAATCCGCACTTAATAATTTATTGCATTACAAAGTATAAATTTGTTAGAAATAATCTACTAAACACTAATGCTTTAATTCAAATATTAACACTCGTCATAAACTTATTCACCAATAAACTGATTTGTCATTTTTTCAGTGCTTAATTTTTCCTAAGCATCGATACTTAATAAATCATTTCTCGATATTTGATAGCTTCTAATAATATCCAAAGTCCATTTGGAAAGTTTTTCGCATTTACGGCCATATTAACTAATGGCAAGTTAGTATGGAAATGTGAAGTGAGGTTATTGGACAATATTAAAGAAGAAACTATAATCTTGTTTAATGTATTATCCAAAGTAACTCTTGAGCATCAAATGACATATATTGGTGTCAAGCACATTAATATGGGTCACTCACATTAACTTTGAGCAATCCATCAATATATATAGTCATCGAGCGCATCAACATGGGCATCAACATGGGCCTCCCACATTAACTTCTATTGATCTACATAAAGCAATAGCAACGTGTATCTATCTACGTCTACACCACTTTTATAAACGATTAGATTAGTCTATCTAATACGTGACCTATTTAGGATGAAACTCAACATCCTATCACTCCCCAAAAAAAAAAAGTTGGTTTCATTCAATTGTTGGGACCGTATAAAAATAATAATATTATTCAACACCACTAATGTTAAAACTCACCTAACACGACTTAAAAACTCGCCTAATTGGAAGAAGAATTTGAACAAAAAGTGGCAATTTTCTTTTCTTTTCTAAAGGCTGGGTAGTATAATCCAAAAATACCAATAAATCAAAATAAATAGAATTATCATTTCATTCATTTCCAGTATAATTTAACTCTGCATTATGTCATAAATCAAATGCACAAATAGAAACACTTTAAAAAATACATTACAAAAATAGTATTAAATTTCCATATTTACCAATACTGCGTGTTACATTATTAGATTATAAAATGATTAATGGCATATGGTATACGGCAATGACTAGAGTGGAATATATTTTATACATTTGATCGCAACAGAAAATAATGAATTAAGCTATTTGTACTTGTTGGTTGACACTTTACTTTACCCGATCCCACCCGAACCTTCACATGGGGATCGAGTCCCATATTTAATAAATGCACGAACCCTGCCCCCAATGTGGGAGAGTGGGTGAGGACAGTAAATCAAAGTGTACCTGAAAAATAATTGTAGCATATGAAGTATTAAGCTGGACAACTGCATACCGCACGTGCTAGTACTTTTTTGCCACCAAACAGTCAAATTGAAAAATTGTTCCATCTACGCAATTCTCGCATCCTGGGTACTTGTATTCTTTAGGGTATTTCAGTATTTCTAGACTGCTCTCAAAGGATCTGCCCAACTACCCGTGACCCATTCTTTCATTTCTGGTTCACACCTAACAAACTCAACACGAAAGCAGATATCAACCCTCGCTCAAGATTGGCCGAAAAGGTCAAATTTTCATCTCCCTCCAACTAACCTTCAGATTTTATGAGTCTTATGTCGTCATTAAGGTAGATTGATCCCTTTCCCATTTATTGATTTTGCACATTTTAACATCTCCACTTGAAATTTCTCTACATTCACAATTTATATTATATAGAATTCAAAAGTCAAGAGGATTGATCTTGTTAACCTCAAAAAATGTTGTAAATAGATATCGGGTCAAACTTGCCAACACGTAAACAAATTTTGACGAGAAATGATCGAAGGCGCCAATCGTAAAATCAATGCGGCGACAAACGAGATAGTATCTTATTGCACACGAGACACAAGCTTCCATGCCGACAAAAAAGAATTGTAAAATTATATATTCATAATGAATTTTGGATAATTTTCTACTTTGTATTTGAGAGAGAAAGAGATCTCGAGTGTAAGTCCTTTTCAAATGTATATTTTGGCATCCTTAATAACATTACAAGATTTGCTATTTATAGACATCAAGCTGATGAGACACATTGTTAGATCATATCCAAATATCTCCAACTCTTCAAAACTCAAAATCATTCATTCAATATATTAATTATAATGACAAGGAATCAACCGTCCAACATTTCTAAACTGACATTTATTAAGGCGAACATCATATCAATCATTCTCAAAGATACCAATCAGATTTATTTATGACGAGTGCCTCGTCTTGATGAGGTGGAACCTCGGACGTGGAGGAGTAATGCAATTGGGCGATGGCACTTGGACTTTGATGTAGGAGGACCTCAGCTATCATAAATGGACATTTCGACCCTAGGCACGTTATGTTCTTTCTTGACTTTAATTGCCAAATGTCTTCATGTAATGCTTACACGTGACTCTTTATCGGAGGGTACGTATATATAGGATAACAACTCTATCTCTATCATTTGTTACCTATTGCACCGACATTAGTGTAAGAACAACAGTATATTTTAACTAGTTACCAAGATTAGATGACCGAACCCCGAATTCTATAATGATTGTCAGCAACCATCTTTGGTTGTACTGTGTCAGTCATTTATCATTTGATTTCAATCTTTCCCTTGAATAAAGTTTTGGAGATAGTTTAATCTTAAAGAGTCCCCACAACAACGGGTGGTCAAAATTAATGGTGGGATTAAAACAAAAAATTACTGTAATTTTCCGATGGATTGCAGACTATTGCTACACCATTATCGATTATGGTGCTGTTGTATGCAGCAATAAATTTTATTTTCGTGTACATTGTTACGGGTCCAAGAGGACCCGACACGTGCCAAGCAGAAGAAGCCCCACGCATGGGCGAACTGATTTGATGTGGGAGACCGAACTGAAGTGTCTCAACAGTCAGAACTGAACTCATCCGCACCTCTTACGGATGCAAAGGCCCGTACTCCGCAAACGACGCTTCTCCGAACTGCCCCACCTCCCTCTAGTCGAAGTCCTTTTATGCAAGTCTCCAACATTGAATATTTGATTGACTGATGGGACGTGTGGCAGGGCTCAAACGGTCAAATCAGCCGTAAGCCGCATAAGTCAGAATAATACAGATCTGCCAACCTATTGATGGACAGATTGACGTCTAGGATGGAACAAGGTGGAAGGATCCGAGGCCACGTGTTTCCTCATCCAACGGTTCTCCTCCTCCCACCCTTAGTATAAATACCTTCCCCTTGTCCCAGAAGAAGGATTCGCTTTTTGACCAACCTAAATAGCATAAGTTATTCTCTCTGTTCATATACACCTAAACTGATTTCATAATCTTTTCATGTCTCCGGTGACCACACACCCACCGGCGACCTGAAACATTTATACTGAAAACTGACTTGACCGTCGGAGTGCTCGCGGCTGCCACCACCCTCTCCGGGAAAAAAGGCCACGAGTGACTAACGGCTTGCTGTTGAACGCAGGAAGGAGTGACTTGAAGACTTATCTGTTGACGGCTCGGAGGTCCATTTTTCGAGGTCAACAGATTGGCGCCGTCTGTGGGAAACTTGATTAAACCACGAGTTTTCCACCAAAAAGCTTGCTTGAATACCCGGTTGATTCACCATTGGAAAAGGAGCTAAGCTCTTGAAAAAGAGCTAAAAGTCGTGCATCATCCCCGTCAACTCGAACCATGAGCTCTGGAGACGATGTGGATGTTACCAGGGCTAGGAATGTCTCTGAAGAAGAGGTTATTCGAGCCAATGTCACGCATCAAAGGCCCCATCATCGACATCGCAGAGGTGCGAGAACCGCTGCAATGCTAACTGCCGAAGTGGCCCGCATGGCCGCAGACATGAGAAACATAGCGGCTCAAAACGCCGCCATGCAAGAACTCCTCATGCAGGTACACAGTCAAGGTGGGTTCCAACAAAACCAGCAGCAAACTTACGGGCGAACCGAAGCAGAATCGGGGAGGAGGACCCATTTAAGCCCTCAAGAGGCCCCTCTCGAAAGAGAAGTGGAAATGGAGGCCTCCAGCTATACAGTCGCTCCGGCTAATGATGGAGTCGCTGAAGAGAATAATTTCGCCCCGGAATACGAGGCACAACCCCAAAGGTCCGCAAGTGTTTTTGACCGAATTGGGCGAACCACCAGAAACAGGGATCAGTCTCCCCGTCACACAGTTCGTCCACAACAGCAGCAAAATCAAAGGGAACCAGCCCAACCACCTAGAAATAGGCGGGAGAGGCGGAACCTAGTAGATTGGGGGAGCCGGGGCGAGAATGCTCAACAAGAACCTCGCCCCGCAGTTAACATGGGGGAAACGGATGAACCGTGCCGTTCCTACGAGCTGGATGATGATGATGACAATCTCCCTTTCTCCAAGGAGCTCCGCTGTTTTCCCATGCCCCAAAATTTCGTCCCACCAAAAATCCCAAAGTATGAAGGGAAAGGAGACCCGGAGAAGCACCTCAACAAATACAAGACGCAGATGAGCCTCAGAGGCGCCTCTCCTGCACTAAAATGCAGGGCATTCCACTTGACGCTCAGCGGCTCAGCCGAAGTGTGGTACAACAGGTTGACGCCATTTAGCATAAGAAGCTGGCCAGACCTGAAAAGGGCTTTTCTAAACCAGTACCGATCTAAGAGAGATGGAGAGGCACCAATCCAGCGCTTGTAGGATATGAGGCAGGCACCTGGGGAGACGTTGAAAAACTATCTTGCCCGCTTCACTGACGAAATCACCTACTGCGAGCAGGTCACAGACAAAGAAGCCCTATCAGCTCTGAAGGGAGGATTGAATATGAACACTTTATTCTGGAGGGACGTCCGAAGCAAAAATCCATCAACTTATGATGAACTGGTGGAAATGATGAAGGTTGAAATAGTGAATGAGGAGATGATTGACCACAGGAACAGGGCGGCACAAGGGCTTCCCCCACCCCAGAGGCAGATCGGAAAAGGCCCAACATCACACATGGTAAATCAATGGACGCAAGCTGGGCACACCGTGGCCCCCACATCAGGGCAGGCACTTGCCTCTGCCACATTGAATGCCGTGCCCACCTTGGTTTACGAGAATGTTGAACCTAACACCAACAACCTAGTTAGAAACACTGGAAGACCCTCAACCTCTAGAAATAGGGGAAGAGGCGGTGGGCCTAGGAATAGGCCCCAAGAGGAAGGAGCGCCTTATTGCACTTTCCACCGCTTTTATGGCCATGACACAAGGGATTGCAGGGATGCCAACAGGCCAAGAAGCAACCCCAGAAATGCAAGGGAGAACCGTCGTCATGACGACGAGCCAAGACAAAGGTCCCCCAGAAGAAGAGAGGAAAGGCCACCATCGCCTCGGAATGCAAGGAACAATCAAAGGGAGAGGCACAGGGATGGGCAGCACCCCAGGAGAGGCCCTGCCGCCGCGGAGGAACATCCAATCCGCGAAATCGATACCATCATAGGAGGACCTCACCTGGGAGGCGAGACAAGGAATGCCCAAAGAAATTACTCCAGGGAGGCGAAGGATCCACCAATGGCCAGTTATGTGGTAAGCCAATCCCAAGGGGGAAGAGCTGCAGAACCGATATCATTCACCCCGGAGGACGCAATTGGCGTGCACTATCCCCACTGTGATGCCCTAGTGGTAAGGGCAGTAGTGGCAAGAAACGGGCTGAAGCGAATGCTGGTGGATAACGGGAGCTCTGTAAACATATTATTCGGGTCAACATTTGAAAAAATGGAAGTAGATCACGAGCTGACCCCCATGACCTCTCCATTGTATGGATTCACAGGAGATAGCATTATTCCAAGGGGCAAAATCACACTGGCAGTAGAAATGAGAACAGCCCCCCAAGTGGCACATCACTTCATGGAATTCTTGGTCGTGGATCGCCGATCCGCTTACCACGGGGTACTTGGGCGACCCGCATTGAAAGAACTATTTGCCGTCACCTCGATCCATCATCTATGCATGAAATTCCCCACTGAACGGGGAATTGCCACAGTCAGAGGTGACCAAAGGGGCTCCAGGGAATGTTACCTCAGTTCTCTGAGGAAGGCCGAACCGAGGGTCAACATGCTTCACTGCGACGCTGAAATGGCAGAGGCCCCTGCAGAAGGACTGCCCCCCATTGAAGACGTCGAAATGGCAGAGGCTGGACCCGAAACGTCTTTGGAGGAGCTGGACCCAAGGATTATTGAATCAGAATCACTCAGTGCTCCAATGGAAGAACTGGAGTGTTTTCCCGTAGATCCCCAGGATGCCACGAAGGTACTTCAGGTCGGAAAGGACTTGGAAAGCGAAGTGAAGGAAGAACTGAAAAACTTCCTACGAAGAAACGTGGATGTTTTCGCCTGGAAACACGAAGACATGGTTGGGATAGACCCGAATGTCAGTTGCCACCATCTGCAGATAGACCCAAATTGCACCCCTCACAGGCAAAAGAGGAGGTCGTTGAACAACGAGAGATATGAAGCCCTCAAGGAAGAAGTGGAGAGGCTGGTAAACAACAGTTTCATCAGAGAATCCGTGTATCCGAAGTGGATTTCCAATCCCGTGCTTGTCAAGAAACACAACGGCAAATGGAGGGTCTGCATTGACTTCTCCAATCTTAATCAGGCCTGCCCAAAAGACAGTTTCCCTCTCCCACGAATAGACCAATTGGTGGATGCAACTGCAGGCCACGAGCTGTTGAGCTTCATGGACGCCTACTCAGGCTACAATCAAATCCCCATGCACCCCGGAGACGAAGAGCACACGTCTTTCATCACTGACCGGGGGTTATATTGCTATAAGGTAATGCCCTTTGGACTGAAGAATGCAGGGGCGACTTATCAGAGGCTAGTCAACAAGATGTTCGCCAATCAGCTCGGGAACACCATGGAAGTCTATGTTGATGACATGCTCGTAAAAAGCCTCAGGGCAGGAGATCATATCAGACATTTGGACGAAGCGTTTCAGATACTTAAAAGGTTCCAAATGAAGTTGAACCCCCTGAAGTGTGCTTTCGGAGTGGCCTCCGGGAAATTTCTGGGTTACATTGTAAATCAACGAGGGATAGAGGCCAACCCCGAGAAAATTCGAGCCTTGATAGAAATGAGATCACCACAGAAGCCCAAGGAAGTGCAACGGCTGACTGGCAGGGTTGCCGCACTCAATCGCTTCATTTCAAGGGCCACTGAAAAGTGTCTCCCCTTTTTCAAGGTCCTCAAGGGTGGGAAGAAGTTCCAGTGGACACCGGAGTGTGAAGAGGCTTTCCAAGAGTTGAAAAACTACTTGGGACGAACTCCCCTCCTCAGCAAACCCAAAGAGGGAGAACCCCTGTTGCTATACTTGGCAGTGGCGGAAGAGTCTATCAGCTCGGTGTTGGTCAGAGAGGAGGAAGCACACCAGTTGCCTATTTACTATGTGAGTAAGTCGCTGCTCCCCGCCGAAACTCGATATCCGGATATGGAGAAGTTGGCCCTGGCCTTAATCACTGCTTCCAGGAAGCTGAGGCCATACTTTCAGGCCCACAGCATTCGTGTCCTGACAAATTTTCCGCTAAGGCAAGTTCTTCAGAAGCCAGACGCTTCAGGGAGGTTATTGAAATGGGCAGTAGAACTCACTGAGTTCAATTTGACATATATGCCCAGGACGGCAATAAAGGGCCAGGCCCTAGCTGATTTTGTTGCAGAATTCGCCAAGGCGCCAGAGGTCGAATTAAATATGGAGCCAGCAGAGGCACCCACCTGGAGCCTTTTCGTGGACGGTTCTTCAGGGGAAAGCGGCTCCGGAGCTGGAGTGATTTTGGTGAGCCCAGAGGGGCACAAGATGAACTATGCATTGAGGCTTGGCTTCAAAGCCACCAACAACGTGGCTGAGTATGAAGCCCTCCTAGCCGGGCTGAGATTGGCAAAGGAATTGCAGGTCAGAAGGCTAATTATCAACAGCGATTCACAGCTTGTGGTGAATCAAGTGAATGGAATTTTCGTGGCCAGGGACAAGAACATGGCAGAGTACTTAAAATTGGTCGTGGACCTCCTCCCCTCCTTTGAAAGGTTCGAACTGATACAAGTGCCACGGCAAGAGAATTCCCAGGCAGATGCCCTATCCAAGCTTGCGAGCAGTAAAGATTCAGAGCTCCTCAAGATAGTGCCAGTTGAACATTTGGCCGAACCCTCTACAAAGAAAGGCGAAGAGCTGATGTGGATTGAGGGAACTCCACCTTGGATGCAACCAATTCTGGCTTACTTGAAGGAGCAGATCCTCCCAGAAAATGAGGCAGCGACACGCCGACTCAGAAAGAGAGCCGTTCGCTTCGTCTTACAAGATGATGTTTTGTATAGGCGAGGATTCTCATCCCCCCTCCTCAGGTGCACTGGAGGGGAAGAAGCGAACTACATTTTGAGAGAGGTCCACGAAGGTGTTTGTGGAAATCACTCCGGCGGACCCGCACTGGCTCACAAAATACTTAGGCAGGGATATTATTGGCCTACCCTAAAAAGGGATGCAAGTGATTTTGTACGCAGATGCGATAAGTGCCAACGGTTCGCCAATGTGCAGAGGCGACCCTCCCAGGAACTAACTGTTGTGTCAAGCCCCTGGCCGTTCGCCAAATGGGGAGTGGATTTCATTGGCCCCTTGCCTAAGGGGAGAGGGAACGCTCGCTTCGCCATAGTTGCAATTGACTACTTTACCAAGTGGGTTGAAGCTGAGCCACTGTCCAAAATTACCGAAGCAAACACGTCTAAATTCTTATGGAAGAACATCATTTGCCGCTTCGGAATACCGCACTCTCTGGTTTCGGACAATGGTAGACAGTTCGACAACAAGAAGATAAGGGACCTGTGTGATGAGCTCGGGATCAGGAAACACTTCTCCTCACCCCATCATCCGCAAGCAAACGGCCAGGTCGAAGCTGTCAACAAAACCATTAAGCTCACATTAAAAAGAAAGCTGGAGACTTCCAAGGGGGTCTGGGTGGACGAACTCCCACAAGTGCTCTGGGCTATAAGGACCACTTGCAAAACAGCAACCGGAGAAACTCCATTCTCCATGGCATACGGTGCTGAGGCTATGAGCCCGGTAGAGGTTGGTGTCCCCTCTCCTCGTCGCATTCATTTCAATGAGATAACAAATGACGATCTGAGAAACCTTGATCTGGACCTCCTTGAAGAAAGGAGAGATGACTCCCAGATCAAGCTCGCCTCTTACCAGCGAAAAATGATGCGATACTACAATGCAAAGGTAAAGAAGAGAGTCCTACGCATCGACGACCTGGTACTTCGCAAGGTTTTCCCTTCATCCCAAGAACCAGGGACCGGCCCTCTTGGTCCTACCTGGGAAGGTCCGTATCGAATTTATGAGGAAGTGCGACTTGGCACTTACAGAATCGAAGATCTTGAAGGAAGAATCATGCCTCACCCCTGGAACATTGAACACTTGAGAAAATACTTCCAGTAAAATCCTTGTAACCTCTATCAATAAAGAGCTGTTTTCAATTACTTCTCTTAATGTCATCACCCAAGCGTTCTCACGCATCAGACATCCTAGCTGAGGTGCTAATCCACCAGGGATCACCTCCAAGGATAAAGCTTAATCAGAGGTGGTGCGGGTGCCATCTCTGATGAAGCCCCAAGCGTTCTCACGCATCAGACATCCTAGCTGAGGTGCAGATCAACCAGGGATCACCTCCGAGGATAAAGCTTAATCAGAGGTGGTGCGGGTGCCATCTCTGATGAAGCCCCAAGCGTTCTCACGCATCAGACATCCTAGCTGAGGTGCAGATCCACCAGGGATCACCTCCGAGGATAAAGCTTAATCAGAGGTGGTGCGGGTGCCATCTTTGATGAAGCCCCAAGCGTTCTCACGCATCAGACATCCTAGCTGAGGTGCAAATCCACCAGGGATCACCTCCAAGGATAAAGCTTAATCAGAGGTGGTGCGGGTGCCATCTCTGATGAAGCCCCAAGCGTTCTCACGCATCAGACATCCTAGCTGAGGTGCAGATCCACCAGGGATCACCTCCGAGGATAAAGCTTAATCAGAGGTGGTGCGGGTGCCATCTTTGATGAAGCCCCAAGCGTTCTCACGCATCAGACATCCTAGCTGAGGTGCAAATCCACCAGGGATCACCTCCAAGGATAAAGCTTAATCAGAGGTGGTGCGGGTGCCATCTTTGATGAAGCCCCAAACGTTCTCACGCATCGGATATCCTAGCTGAGGTACAAATCCACCAGGGATCGCCTCCAAGGATCGGCCTAGTCAGACGTGGTGCGAGAGCCACCTTTGGCGAAGCCATTAACTTGTCATTTTCTTAAATGATTTAAGTCCTCGCCGAGGTGATCACGTGTGCAATTAACTTGTCATTTTCTTAAATGATTTAAGTCCTCGCCGAGGTGATCACGTATACAATTAAACTTGTCATTTTCTTAAATGATTTAAGTCCTCGTCGAGATGATCACGTATGCAATTAACTTGTCATCTTAAAATGATTTAAATCCTCGCCGAACCGATCACACGAAAGATTTAACTTATTTCTTAAAAGATTTAAGACTGCTGAACAGAAGACATGCAAGTCAACCAACTCGAGTATTATATTGGTGCCGAAGTGAGCTAACAATCAAACGGAAGCGACAAATTCAAAGAGCCAACATGGAAGAATAAAAATTTTCATTAAGTACAAATTCGGCCGAAGCCATTTACAATGTGGGCCGAAGCCATTACAAAATTAAATCCGCCCCTACTCCTTGGGTACTTCTACCTCCTCTTCCAAGTCAGGTCGCCCCCCAGTTGGCCCACCAAACTCTTCCTCAAGAAACCCAATATCCATCTCTGGGCACTTCTCCCGTAGGCGGGACATCATCTCTCTGGCACTCCACGAAGCCCAGTAGTTGGCAAAGTCATCATACTCGGATGTTTCAGTAAAATTATCCTTGTATTTCTGAACCGCCGCCTCCTCTGCTAGCTTCGCTTCGGCCTTCAACGAGGCTATCTCTTCAGCCTGGGCCTCAGACAGCATTTTCAGTTCAGCCCTCTCTTTGTTGGCCACCTCCGAGGCTTCAGTGGCGAGGCGTTGGTGCTCATTGGACTGATCAATCCTCTTGGTGAGCGCAGCCACTTGGGAAACGGACTCGTGCAGTTCGTTCCTGAAGTGGTTCACTTGTATTTCTGAGGAGTCCAACTTGATCAAGGCCTCAGTCCACTTCGTCTCGAAGTCCTCAGCATTTTTTCTCGCCTTAACCACCTCCGCCTCCAAAGTAGCAGAGGCCTCCAACCTCTCCTCCAAGCCCTCAACCTTCTTCCGGAGGCCCCGGACCAAGTCATCAGCTGCCGAACTGAGAGTCAGAGCTCTGGCCACACAGGCACTGTTGGCAGCTAAGAGGTCCTCCACCTCGCAGGAGGCAGTGTGATCCTGCCACGCCTCGGTCCAATATTTGTTGTGGACCCGTGCGGCAGAGGCGGTCTCAGGAGGGAGCATCTCCAGCACAGCCTCCGACAATTCCTCATCTTTACTCCCAATGAAGTCAGGAGTTTTTCGCTGGGCTGCAGGGGTGGCTGATTTCTTCAGCCTCTTCCTCGAAGGACCCCCAGCTGGGATGGAGGAGATGGGCACGGCCGCTTGGGCTTCACCCGGGATAGCAAGGGTCACCTCGGCGGAAACGGTGGGAGAGATTACAGGGGGGCTCGCAGATGTGGCAGGAGCAGAAGTGGAAGTGGCTGCTAGACCCTTCCTCTTAGTCCTTATTAAAGGAACAGCCTCGGTGGTCTCCTCCTCGGCAACCTTCTTAGTTTTGCTCAAGGAGTGCAGCCTCTCCGACTGCTTCTTGTAATCAGCAGCGCCGAGGCGAAGAGTCCTGGCCTCGGTAAGGCTACGCCTTATGGTGGAGAAGTCAGGCCTGAGAGGTTTCTTCTTCACAAAATCCTCTGCAAAATGGAAAAAGCTTAAGTAAAACGGATGATACCAGAAGAGAATAAACGACGAAGTGAGATGGAACTTACGCTGGGTAGACATCAGGCCGTGACGGATGAGGTCGACGTTCAGGCAGATCAGCTTGTTGAAGCTCCTCTCTTGGGGGTCGAGGTGATAGATATCACTGATAATGCCCCACTCCTCCTCGGAAATCTCGCACTTCGGCTTGGAACCTACAAACAACAAAAATATTAAACACATGAGGAAGTAGGTCCAAGTCAAATCACTTCGGAAGAAAAACTTACTGGGAGTGGAGTAAGTGGTGGGTACTGTCAGAGGCGCCAGGGGGTCATTCTCCATTGTGTCCCACCTCCCGGATGCCCAGAACCATGAGTCTTTCCACCCTTTTACCGAAGAGGGAAGGTCGGT
Source organism: Osmanthus fragrans (assembly GCA_019395295.1). Classification (NCBI taxonomy): domain Eukaryota; kingdom Viridiplantae; phylum Streptophyta; class Magnoliopsida; order Lamiales; family Oleaceae; genus Osmanthus; species Osmanthus fragrans. Next base: position 16,473,436 of record CM033350.1, read on the forward strand.
CACGAAGGGGGAATGGGATCCCCAAGGAGCCAGGTAGTACCACCCCTTATTTCCCTCCCCAGCCACGCACTTCGGCATATAAATGGAGTGGAAAACACTGAAAGGCATGTCAACCCCAATGCTGACCTGCCTCCACAACATCCATGACCCTACTAATTGGGACCAAGAGTTCGGATTTAGCTGGGTCGGGGCCAACCCATAGGATCGAAGGACTAACCTAAAGAAGGGGTGGAAAGGAAGCCTAAGACCAGCCCGGAATAGGCTTTCACTCACTGCCACACACCCCGGCCTCGGATAACAAGCCCTCTCGTCCGGCCTTGGCAAAATTAATTTTACAGAATCGGGGACCCTACAGACAGTCCTACACTTCTCTATTATGGCCGGAGTGGCCTTTGAAGGGTATTTAGAAGCCCCCCACTTAACCGAAGTGTCTACCGGAGACTCTGGACGTCTCCAAACGTTCTCCCCGGCCCTAATGGCCCTACTCACTTCCTCCGAACTGACGAGGATGGGCTCTCTCAGCACAGCACTCTCCTCAACTCGCCCTTCCACACTTGCAGAAATTCTAGAATCCCCCTCAGAAGCCATTTTTTCCCAGAAAGGTTTAAAAATTTGAAGGAAGGAGGTGTAAAAGCAGGAAAATCGATTTACCTAGACTTGGGGAAGATTCGCCGGTCACTGAAATCGCCAATGAACTTGCCGGAGTTGCTTGTTCGCCGGAGAAGAAATTTGACAGAGTTTGGGAGCGTTTTCAGATTTTTCACAAGGTAAAACCTTCAAATGGCGGAGGAAGGGGTTTTTATAGAAGCCCAAAGATCACCCCAGCCGTTAGATCTGCCCAAGGCAAATCTTGGCCGTTCAAACCTAAAGCTGATCAAAACCGTTCAAACCAAAAGGCATTTGAATGAAGGACCCTGATGAAGCCGTGGAACTCACGCAAAGGCCAAACGCGTCACCTTGAACACTGGGGAGCCGTTGCCATAATTACTTCCTAGGGTAAAGGGGAAACGTGCCCTAGAAGAAAACGACGCCCCCGCTCATTATTGCCTTGGAAAAACGCGAGAAACTTCTCAAACAATCCAAGGCAGCCATTTCAGCACCTCCACCTCGCCCAACTCAGATGGCACAGTTGCAACAGTCCTAAGAGCTGCCAACCGCAATCACTTCTCCCAACTCAGATTGCATAGCTGCAACAGTTCTCCTAAGAGCTGCCAACTGCAATCACCTCGTCCAACTCGGATTGCACAGTTGCAACAGTCCCCCTAAGAGCTGCCAACTGCAATCACTTCTCCCAACTCAGATTGCATAGCTGCAACAGTTCTCCTAAGAGCTGCCAACTGCAATCACCTCGTCCAACTCGGATTGCACAGTTGCAACAGTCCCCCTAAGAGCTGGCAACTGCAATCACTTCTCCCAACTCAGATTGCATAGCTGCAACAGTTCTCCTAAGAGCTGCCAACTGCAATCACCTCGTCCAACTCGGATTGCACAGTTGCAACAGTCTCCCTAAGAGCTGCCAACTGCAATCACCTCGTCCAACTCGGATTGCATAGTTGCAACAGTTCTCCTAGGAACTGCCGACCACAATCACTTCGTCCAACCCGGATTCCAAGGTTTCAGCAGTCCTAAGGGTTCCCCCTACAATTGCTCCAGAAAGTTTATAATCGAAGTCGCCAGCTCTCGAAACTCCCCACGTCATAAGCCTCCAGTTAACGCACGATACTGCTTGAGGAATTGTAGTTGCGAGGGTGGACAGCCCCGTCGTTCGACGTCACGATACTCGCCTCACACGGCCAAAGAATCACACATCCTTCAGACACCCCTGTAAGCATATCAACTCCAAAGTCCACGCATTATATAAATAATCCATACATGGACTTGAGGGACTATTGTTACGGGTCCAAGAGGACCCGACACGTGCCAAGCAGAAGAAGCCCCACGCATGGGCGAACTGATTTGATGTGGGAGACCGAACTGAAGTGTCTCAACAGTCAGAACTGAACTCATCCGCACCTCTTACGGATGCAAAGGCCCGTACTCCGCAAACGACGCTTCTCCGAACTGCCCCACCTCCCTCTAGTCGAAGTCCTTTTATGCAAGTCTCCAACATTGAATATTTGATTGACTGATGGGACGTGTGGCAGGGCTCAAACGGTCAAATCAGCCGTAAGCCGCATAAGTCAGAATAATAAAGATCCGCCAACCTATTGATGGACAGATTGACGTCTAGGATGGAACAAGGTGGAAGGATCCGAGGCCACGTGTTTCCTCATCCAACGGTTCTCCTCCTCCCACCCTTAGTATAAATACCTTCCCCTTGTCCCAGAAGAAGGATTCGCTTTTTGACCAACCTAAATAGCATAAGTTATTCTCTCTGTTCATATACACCTAAACTGATTTCATAATCTTTTCATGTCTCCGGTGACCACACACCCACCGGCGACCTGAAACATTTATACTGAAAACTGACTTGACCGTCGGAGTGCTCGCGGCCGCCACCACCCTCTCCGGGAAAAAAGGCCACGAGTGACTAACGGCTTGCTGTTGAACGCAGGAAGGAGTGACTTGAAGACTTATCTGTTGACGGCTCGGAGGTCCATTTTTCGAGGTCAACATACATCATTCTTTACATTATATTTTACACTATTACGTGATAATACATCATTGGACAATTAAAATTTTTGACAATCCCCAAATCAACACTTAACACCACTTGTATTGTCAACAAAAAAGTGTACACATGGAGGAACTTGATGATGTAATAATCATGGAGGAGACTCCTTTGGGGCCAGAAATATAAAGGATGTACGAACCGTGGTCAACTTGGACATAACCCGCGGTTTACTTCCACCAGTTACTGAGTGACCGGTGGTCCAGAATATAGTCTGGCGTAAGCTGAAAAATCTGGGTATAAAAAAAAATAAATAAAAAAAAATGTACACATGATATTCTCCTTTTATTTTCATGTCAATTCTTTTAAATCAATTGTACATTTGTACGATTGAAGCAGTCTAAATATTGCTTTACTTTTGGTTCCCACATCCAACTGTCATGCTTTAGCCTCTGTTTGGTCTTTATTATTTAAAATTATAATTTTTGGTAGAGTATTTTTTTGAAGAATGTAAAATTGAAAAAGAAGAAAATTTTTTCGATGTACGTATAATATTATTTTATGAAAAATTGTGTTTAAAAATAAAAGAGGGAAGAATAATTTTTTGAGATAATGGAGGCCAAGAGGGACTTAATAAAGCTCTCCACGAGCACAAACACATCACATCAATATCTAATAAAGATTAGGACTTTGCTACACAAACAAGATTGGAGACAGAATTTAAAAACATGGATCACGTGTCAAATACTAATTGGCCAATTTGAAAAAATACCCATATTTTCAAACTCTGTCATTTTCACTCGTTTGAGTAGCTTTACCCTAAAGATTATACTACGATATTTTAATTGAACTGTCAACTAATAATCAATCATGTCGCATAGACCTAAACACATTAGTGGTGCACAAGTATGTCACACGTGCGTAACATCAGTTCACTCCCACCAATTACGGGCAATAAACCAAGGCAATTAATATATGAGGGGCATTCTTGTCAAAATCACAAAATCATTTCTCCATAACAAAGGACCGATTCTGAAATTCATTCAATACGAGAAAGACATGTACACACCATTTTATGCATGAGTAAGAACTAAGCAAGCATAGATGAAGATTTCTTGTTGATTGGAGAATGTGAATGCATTACCAATTGTCAATTACTTACAACATAAAAAATACTGAATTCAGAAGCCGATTAAAAGTACCATAAATATAAGTGTTATAAAAAGTACCGTCTAGGAGTGAAACAAGCACAAAATGCCACGCCTCGCCTCTCGCACCTAGGCACTTTTTTTTAATGCTATTTAACATTTTTTTACACTTTTTTCTTCTTTAATTATTAAATAATTTTTAGATTGATTTAAACAATTAAAATAAGAAAATACTTTTTACGTCTAGGTCGAAGCGACCTAGTGTAAAGATTACCTTCCTGCTTATAGCATTGAATTAATTTTATCAAAAATTAGTCTATATGTACATAATAGACTACACCCCCCTCACATGGAGGGGGCCCACACGTAATTAAATATTTGTGGGTCCCCCTCTATGTGAAGGGGGTGTAATCTATTATGTACATCATGAGGTGTACATGTAGACTAACCCTTTTATCAATCAGTGTTAAAATGGAACACAATGACTAATCCTGGAATATGTATAAAAAATGCAGACCAGGCAAAGCTTCTGTTTTCACTTCAGTGGATAGACCAGACATACCAATATAGCAAAGATGAAAAACAGGAGGATTACCTCTTTCTATTGATAATGAAGTTAAAGTAACTGAGATTTGCATTGTCATTTAAGGACCATGGATACTAAATTCGGACATTCTTACACAAGCAAACTTTGGTGAAACTCAACTGAGGATATTTAGAATTCTGAAATTTCCTCAGGTCCTTGGGAAAGAACTAAAAATTAGACTATACCACTCATTCTTCCAATTCTCACAAGTTTTATATATAGCCCAGCTACAAGAAGATGTAAGTTCAATTTTCACGAGTAAAGTTTAGTAAACCACTGTGAAGTGTTAATAAACTCGAGTATCCCTTTTCAAGGGAAGCTAAACTTGAGAAGATGAGAAGCTAGGAAAGTAAATTGTTGTAGCTCATTTAAACCAAAGCAGAACGGGTAATCTGGTCATGTTAAAATGGGTAATCTGGTCATAGTAACAATAAGATCAGGCTACTGGCTTAAGCACTCAGAATGCGTTGGACTAGGCTCAGATAGGATGGACCTGGAAACGAGTAAACACTCCAATAAATCAAATTCCAGAATAAGCTGATCCCTATCAAATTTTTCAGGAAGAAATATTTGTTCCATGGCACACTTATATTCCAAATTCCTATTAATCAATTTTTTTCATGAAAATTGCTTTAATGTACCCATTATCAATTTATTATAATGGAAATTCTATTTTTAAGTATAAATAATAATAAGCTGGGGGTATATATATGCACAATTAATTTTATCTCATGTCTTGATGCAAGTGTAATATGATGGTCTATAGATGTATTATGGGTCATACAAGTTTCATATTCATATTTTAAAAGAAAATTATTAGCTTCTCAATAACCTATATTTTAAATGTGAGTATCAACTAGATTCTAATCAGAAACACCATAACAGTAGTATATACCTTCTTTGTCATTTTTTCCTAATAAATAAAATATGTTATCTGAAAAGCACTAGGAACTAATCTAAACAGTCCAAAAGAGTATAGTCATTGACTTTCATAGAAAACATGAACTAAATGAAGTTCAAATTTGTAGTTATCAGTAAGGAGCAGCATATTGGTTGGATGACTAAGAAGAGTGCAAGTGGAGATTGTTTATGAAACATGACATAAGAAAGTCAAGAATTCCGAATTAACCAAAGCTTATGAAGGCTGAACTAGTACATCTAATCATTAATCTTGAGATATGATTAATTATCTAGTGGCATATGATTATATCTGCCAAGTAACAGTGTGCAATATCAATACCTTCAAGTGCTACGACCAATTTTTAAAGCTTTCTAACCTATACCTGCATGCATCATATAGGAATACCAAGGAGTTGAAATGGTTTAGGTTAGTTGCAGGAAAAACAACCTAAGTGGATTAATTTTATTTCCCCTCAACAATTCTTCTCACAGTATTACAAATATCTACAATTTTTACATAATAATAATCATTAAGCATGAGAATAAAGCCTTTAAAGATAATGGCAAAGATAACCTTTGGGATCCATGCTTAGCCATTTCATCATTAATTCATGCAAGACCCCCAATGTTTCATCAGTAATTAAATCAACCATAACATGAACATATAAAAAAGGCTGGTATTCATTTCTTATCTCCATTCGTGTTGAAAAAGGGAAGACTTTGTCAAATATGGCTTGTGGTTTGATAAGCTTTTAAATATTGGTAAAAATGTACATGCTTGTCGACCAGCACAAAAAACCCTTTGGCCATTTCTTTTATTTATACGTCAATTGACCAGCAGTGGTGTTACTGGTGTATAATAGACAAATTAAATTGGCAAAGAAAATGTCTCTTTCAATCAAATTACTTAAAATTATTTATATACACGTTAAGATGGTAAAAGACATTTCATACCTGGTCTTGCTAATTCAGTGAGGGAGTTCTAGCCGTTGTTTGCTCCCTGTCTTTATCCTTTTGAGATGACATCTGTAATTCCTAATGTCCATTTTCTACCTTTGTGTTTTTTACTTCTTTTATCATTATTTAGTTTGTTTGTCAACCTTGATCACATCATAAAGGCCCCTCTCTGGCCGTTGACAACGGAGGAAGTAACATAACAAATAATCTCATAAGCCTAGAATCATAACTGCAGAAACCCATAAGCTTCAGTAATCCTAACATCTGTGAGACCAGAAGCATAATTTTAGAATCCAAAAGCTTCAGTGAACATGTCAGAGAGGAAAACCAATGCAATATTAGGAATGCACAAAAAGGACAGTGAGGAATATATAATATTGTGGTAGAAATCTTTCACAAGGCAAGACAGCAAAGGTTACTTCTCTCATCAAAAGTCTTCATAAAAAAAAAAAAAAAATCAAAAGCTATTAAAAAATATCAATTTGCTAAAAATGGGAAGTTCTAAGAAGAGCTGTTACATTATGATGGTATTAAGTATAGAACCATTAAAACAAAGTATCCACACAAGATAAAGGAAATGAAGATATAAAAATGGATGTTCACCACACTAAAATGGAGAGAATAATAAATAAGCTATAAGCCAATAAATGAGGAACATTATAAAGGATTTAAGGAAGGGCATCTTAAATGGTCGGAACATGTATTGCGTAACCCTATAGAAGCTCTCATTCAGAAAAAGAGATGAAAATCTCAATGATATAGGTTAAAAGATGGAGATTTAGACCAAAATTAATGTGCCCTATGGTGATTGTAAAAGATTACCTTGGAATTCAACAAGTGGTAGTTTTCAACTAAGTCAAATGGCAAAAAGGATTATGCACCTAACTTTGAGATATCAAGAATAAGGCTTAGCTTGTACGTTGTTGTGCCTATATGTTGCTACCGCTGCAAGCTTATTCCAAAATTGGTTCCGAATTTTGAAGTTGAATCATGCTTCCACCTTAAGGACAAGGTGGTTTCTCAGGCGACACGTAATGATAGACCCCCACCTCCAATAATATTCACTCGTGCAATTATTCCATTCAAGTTTGTTATTCATTCAATATTCTAGATTGTTCCATCAGGTAGTTAGCATAGGGGCAAGAACGAAATAGGAATATAGTAGAATCTCTGTAAATGTAATAGAGAGGAACTGGGAAAAGGGGTGAAAATATTAAGTAGTTGGTTGAGCCAATTAGGAGAACTCCCGACCTCTCGAAAGCCTTGAAATTGTCATTTACATACTGTTAAACATCAATAAAGCATTAAATTACAGCTTGTTCTCTGCCTTACAAATTCTGCACCAATCCATACATACTACATCTTATTCCAAAAATTATCATACAACCCTCACTAACACATTAAATCCTATTGCCACAATAGCTAACTCAAAACAGGAAGTTTCAAACAGTGGCATCAGTCTTTTAACCTTCAGTAATAGCAGATCCACAGGTCCATAGCAGCATCAATTCAGTATTACAACAGAGAAGGTCTCTCCAACAGCACTAGCGGCTTAGCTATGACCTGTACAATCAACAGCAGCCTTCAGAACAAGCTGTAATTGAATGCTCTGATACCAATTTGATAGGTTCCTGATGGCTACTGTTGGTTCTACAGGTGATAGTTCAGCTGTCAGTGCTGCTGGAGAGACTTTTCTTCTCTACTGTATTACTAAATTGATGCTGCCGTGGACCTATGGATCTACTATTACTGAAGGTTAAGGACTGATGCCGTTGTTTGATACTTTCTACTTTGAGTTAGCTGCTGTGACAGTAGGATTTAATATGTTTGTGAAGGGTGTGTGATAATTTATAAATAAGATGTAGTATGATGTATAGATTTGTGCAAAATTTGTAAAGCAGAGAAAAAGTTGTAACCGAATGCTTAAATGTCAATTCCAAGGCTTTTCAGAGGCCTGGAACTCTCCTAATTGGCTCAACCAACTACTCAATATTGCCCTTCCCCCTTTCCCAAATCCCCTCTATTACATTTATAGAGATTCTACTATATTCGTATCCCTTCTTGCCCCCTGTACTAAATAACTAATGGAACAATCTACAATATTGACTGAATAACAAACTTGAATGGAATAATTGCATGAGTGAATACTATTGGATGTGGGGGTGACGAGTGTGTTTACGCACGAGTTTTCATCCTACTTTTGACTTAATCACAAGTTAGATTTTATGAAAAGTGAACGTTTTTGATGTGTTTATTCATGTTGTTTTGTAGAGGTGTGGAGATAGCTTTGAAGCAACACGAAGACAACGAAATGGAGTTATAAATCAAATAAGGAGAAAGAAATGGGAAAAATGGCAAAACGGAAAAAAGGCTCAAGGAGTGGCGCCGCGGCGCCACAATCACGGCGCTGCGGCGCCACCAACAGAATAGGAGGCGCCGTGATGGAATTTCGGGATTTTTCGATTTAAAAAATAAAAAAGAGTAACCCTAGGGGCAAAAACGGGAGGAGGAGTATAAATAGACTTCTTGGAGACCATTGTTAGGGTTGGACATTATTGGAGAGGAACAAGAACACCAAATGAGATCTACAAAGAAAGAGAGATAATCAAAGAGGAGATTTTAGAAAATTCAACCAAGGAACTCAAGGAGGAAAATAAAAAGGGACTCATCTTTGAAGGATTGACAAGAACAAGAAGGGATTTTGGTGCAAGATCTACTTTCTTCTTCTCTATCTTTACTTCAAATCCGGTGATGTATTCTATAATTACTATAGCTATCTCCTTGTGTATTATGAATAGCTAAATTCATTATTAGGGCGAACATGTAATCTATTTGGGAACTTTTATATTTTTAATTCAAGATTCTAGTTTTTTAAATGGTTACGTGTTGAATTTATTCATGTTATCAATGCTTTGAATCTTTTGGCCAATTATTCAATGATTTCATGGATAATAATTGCGTAGAGATGCGGATTGTTATTTAGACCAAGTAGTAAATTTCGGTAAATTGGCATAACGTGTAGAGATACCTATGTTAATTGCTGCGGTCATAATTGAATTCCTAGAACCAATGTTTCGTTTAACTAAATGTAAATTTGCATAGAGATATGGAATTGAACTAGTTAAATAGGCTCAATGAGAACTCGAGAGGGGTAAATTGAATACAATAGGAGAATTCGATCGAACACTACTTTAGTTATGAATCTTGATGTAAAATATAAAGGTGATCAAATAGGTAAAATGTTCTGCCCTAACATTCTTCCCATCATTTAATTTCTATATCGTTTTTGTGCACACCACATTTTAGTTTGAATTTTTCTTTAGATTAAAAACAATCACCACACAAATTTCGAGTTTACTTTCATCAAACAAAAGTTGAAATTAATTAGATTAGGCATTTAAGTACAGTCCTCGTGGGAACGATTATCCGGACTCTTTGGTCCACTTTATTACTTGTTTTGCATCGTACACTTGCGATAGAAATTTCACCAACAGGGGGTCTATCATACATCCAACCATTCAACATCACAACTATGAAGTGATAATAGATTTGCATACTGGTATGGTCGGGACTATATTGTAATATATAAACATAACTTCAACCAATCATACCACATTCTCCAGCCTCATCACTGTTTTATTCCATTTTTAGTTCCATGAAGTTTCCATAAAAAGCTAGTTCAATATATCAAACTTGCAAAAAAAAAAGAACTGCAAAAAAAGAAGAAAAGGAGATGGTCCCAAATGTAGTGATTTGAACATCAAGTTCCCCTTCATGTAGAAAAATGTGAATTTATTAAATACAAATCACAGCCCAATCAAACTGATGCAAGCATAAGCAAATAAGAATGTAACTGATGTAGGGGAATCAGGTACAAAGGAAAAGTAACATCATGTCCTACTATTCGTGAGTTATACTGAATTTATACCTTGTTTTGATAAATTAATTTTTTTTCGGAATTTTATAAACTAGTTTTTTTTGGCACGTTTTTTGATTTATTTAATCATCTTCCTTCTGTACTATTGAATTTGTATATTATCCTGGCTTAGCAAAAATTTGAAAGATTAAAATTTTTTAAGTCCATTGATTATGTGTTTTAAAGCTTTAGAGCCCTTAATTTTTCGATATGATGACTTCACAATTCAACAGCACATTATCCACAAACATTTTGTAGTTAATTCATAATGCCACTTATAAACTAAGAAGCACAGATACTTGTTAACTTATCATGTACCCGCATCCGAATTTGGATACTCTTCGATACATTCTGATACATATCATATATATGTTTTTTTAATTATTTTATAGTTTTTACATTTTAAAAATTTTCGATACATATCGCATATTTATTTTTTAATCATTTTACATCTTTTAATTATTTTTTATAGTGTTGGATATGTTGGGACACGTAAAAAAGAGTTTTCTTGATTTTAAACTCGTAAAACTCATTACTATCGACTACATATGGACAAAACATTTACTTAATAGATAACTATTGTTGTTATCGATAACTTATAAAAATAGATAATATTTATTGAAAATACACAAATAGAGTTTTAATTTACATAATAGCATTAAATATTTTATTGCACGTAAAGCTGTGTAAATAGTCAATAAATATATTTTTATTATTAAAAATAGATAATAGTATTAAATATCTATTCAAAAGGAGAATTCAACATGTAGAACATTGTAGAATACTCATTTGATTTGCACGAGTTGAACTGCTTGAGGTTGTTAATCTATCATTAGATGACCAGCATTCGAGAATGTTATTTTTAATGAAAATGAAGAAATTGATGTTGGCAATGTTGAAGAAAATGAAGTTGGGACAATTAAGGATTAAAATAAAATGCTTTAGTACTTTATTTTATTTTTAGTATCATGTTTCTGTTTTAAATTTTTTTTATATTAATGAAATTATGCTGAATTTTATAGTTTATATATATACATGTATCCACGTATCCTAATTTTTTTTTTTTTTAAAAAAAAAAAGTTGTATCGACATACCCATATCGTATCGTATTCGAATTCGTGATTCTTAGATTACAAGTCATTGAGTTACGATAGCTTTTTATCAAAAATCTACAAAGAAATTGTACATAACATGTACAAGCTAATTACATTGAGTTTCCAACCATATGTAGATTATTTAACAACACACTATATACAATTGCATAAATATGTATGTAATGTATGAACTCTTTCTCTAGGCCAGGCCAACTATAGAACTCGAGAAACAATTAGTTTCCACCAGGGTCAATTGGCATAAAAGCCAAAGCTGTGCACAATGGGGAGCATGAACCAAACGCTTAAAAACAACCCATAAAAGAGGTCCTTAACTATTTCCTTATTAATGACTGACTGCATCTGAAACTACTCCAAAATCCAATTCATCTGCTGATTTCTATCCCTAATCACATGTTGCTGATATATGAGAACTCTATTTTATCTAAATGAAGTTGAATCAACAGAACTTGAATGACAAGAAGCATACAGATTTATCTATGGCAGATTGATATAAGAACCACATCACGACAATGTTAAGAGAATGAATGTCTGTAAAGACATGTAAGAATGAATGTCTCCAGAAAATGTGCGAGCTATTGTCTGTTAAGACATTCATCAACTGATAATTTCAAGATCAGATGCATCTTTTGAGCTCAAACATTGCTTTCTCACTGACTTAAACCTCACGAGAAACCTTCCCATCGTGAAGCTCTGATATGCAGTGATTACATACGGAAATATGGTAATGGAAACATATATGGACTTGGTTACCGCTAATTAAGGAAAAGAATCCTTGAGCTAGAAAATGGCACAGTAAGTTTCCAGTTAAGTAAATAAAGTGGAAAGTCTTTTTTCTTTCCAACCATCAATACCATATTTGATCAGCAGTCTACTCGAGAAGCATCATACTTGAAGGACATCCCAACTGTAGAACACATTATACTCAAAAGAAAAAAGACTTTCCACTTGATGTCAATATTTTGGCAGGGGAAGGGATCGGAATGGAGACTACAGGAAAAAAATCACTACGAAGAAGCAGAAACTTATTTTAGTACATTGGCAGACAACATTGTTTGACACCATCTTGGATCCACAGATGCAGGATTCTAGGAAGATGATACCATTGTAGTTATGCTAGCATAAACTGGCAGCTAATGCTATCAACCCACCTGGTCTCAAAAGGTAACCTTATCATATTAAGCGTGATAGGGTCACCTGTTGCTGAGTCCCGTGCTTCTGCTGCTCAACTGATGGAATTCCCTGCTGTTGCTACCTCTGTGGACCTGTGAAGCAGCTGATCAGTAGAATTGTTAGGCAACAATATTGTAATAGAAGTATGTAGGTTGGAGATGTTGATTGTAAAGTATAACTCTATAATGAATTGAAGATTGAGAACAATTGTTTATGTAATGAGTACATGCAAACAGTAAACACAATCTGTAAATCCATGAAATTGTACTCCAGAAATTAAGGATGGAAAATGAAGATATTTGGCATTCGAGAGGCCAATTTTCTCCATCAGATTTCTCTGAATTTCTGCCTACTTCCAAATGAAGCGATACCCCCTATTTATGGGTAAAAGCCTATACAACTTACTAAGCCCCTATTTGATTCCCTTTAAAACAAAACAATTTATTTCCCATACTCATTTTCAACCACACGTACACACAATAAAATATTTTGCACGTAAACCTAAAAAATTTCCCACTTTTTAACCACATATTCTTCAAAAAAAAAAAAAACATTCAAAATATCATTTTTACACAATAATGGCCATCAAACAGGGGCAAAGTTCCCATAATACCCCCACAAATGAAAATTGAACTAACTACTAATTTGGGGTTATATCAAAAGTTATATCAAAGCGCTTTCGCAATAGTGCATAAATTACAAGTTCAAAGGTACATGGTACAAAACTCTAGGTAACATGAAGTCTTAAAATGGTTGGCATTCACAGTTCACTCCATCGTATAACATCAAGTTTTGACAAAATCTTAATAGACAGAAATAATGGAAAGAGTTAAAAATGTGTTCAAACACTGAATTGAAAATTAAATACTAGAAATTTTTCATCAAAACCTATGAAACTTAAGCTTCATTGAACTAAATAAAGTGAGTATTAAAAGCTCCCTTATGGCTAAGACTAGTGCTTCAATAATATTAATCATTCTAAAATTTTATGAAATGAAGTTTCTGTGAGTAAAGATTTCAATTCTAGCTTAAAGTGTTTAGATTTTTATCATAAACAATATTGCACTTCCTTCATTAGGTCCATAATCCTGATTACAATAAGAATCAAATTTATTGTTTTGGGACTCAAACCTAAAGAGCATTGAAATATGTTCATGACATTTAAATATGTTGTGTATGTGGCTCATATAGAGTAGAACACAGGTTTACTGAATCAAATAGGCCGATGCCCGAGCGGAACGAGGGGAGCGTAGCGCACCAAACGGAACAGAGCGGAGCGATAACATTGCGGGTTTTAATTAATTGTTTGTTTGCCAGGGACGCTAAATGGGTTGGAAATGCGGGGACAACGCCCAACAGTGCAGTACAGGGATATTTTCTTCTACGTGCGATCTTGTATGGGCTTGGGCTAGAGTGAGTATAAATACTAATGATGTAACCCTATTATTCATGCTAAATAAAATTTATCTCCACTTCGCTTCTCGTGGATTAGGCACATCGCCGAACCACGTAAATACTTGTGTTGATTTCTCTCGTTTATCTCTTTATTATTGCGCACAAAATCCAATAAAATATTATACCCCATCCCAAATTTGCCTCTAAAAAATCCAGCAGTTATAGAGTGCCGCCTATTTGTCAAATTTGGTGAAGAATCTATAAAAGAAAATATGTAAAATCATTAATCAATATGAGCAAATTTATAATTGGCCGCTATTGTTATATTAGTCACTTAGATATAAGAAGTGACGTTGGGTTTGATAGGCCCCGATTAAATATACTTATTCTAGAAAGATCAAGAAGATCGGAGAAGGAGAACAAACTCTGTTAGAGAGGGTAGGGCGAGGTAGGAAAAATCAGTTACAAGTAGTTTATATATAGAGAAGAGTTGAAGGGGAATAGCAGGCAAAAATTGAGTGAGTGAAGTCACATTGTTGAGAGTACAACCCTCTCGAAAGGCTGATTGTATTTTTTTTTTCTGCAATTCAGCTTTCATTCAATACAGAGTTATAGTTTTCTGTAACTATTGAGTTGTTTCCTTGAATTTACAGGTGGAACCTACCAATTGGTATCAGAGCATCCAAAATCAACAACATACGGCCATGACTCTTACTGACCGACTTGGGGAGTTAGAACAAAAAGTGGAGAGCTATTACCGTGAACTACAGACGGAGCTAGAATCACTATGTTCGGACTTTTAAATTGATGTACTCAAGAATCATGGACAAGTTTGAATTGCTGATGCGAACCTGGGAAAATCAGGAAAAGGACAGGAAGGAAAGGTCCAGCTATAGAGAATTAACCTGTGACATAAGCTGATTCCAGGCTAACACAAATGAGGCCAGGCGGTAGCCAATACAGTGAAGGAGGATCAGGTGGAGATTGGAGAATAGAGCCTCACATAAGAAGGTTGGAGATGCCCGTGGTCCAGATGGGTGGGTCTTTCTTGTAGAACGATATTTCAGCATTAATAGTATGACAGAGCAGGAAAAGGTGGAGGCCGCCGCTGTATGCTCAAGCCAGAGATAAGGGCAGAAGTCCTTTTACTAAGACCGTTGAGCCTGGAGCATATTATGAGGAAATACTTTAAATAGCCTTTTCAAATTGGCGATTTGTAAAAATACATTTCAAAAAATTAAAAATTTGAAGAATAGCCTTTATATAATAATTTTTTCAAAAATACTCTTAATTTAAAAAATTACAACCTAATCCCTATAATACAAAAAGAATATAAAACAAGTTATTAAATGAGAATATCAATAAAAAATAGATTACCACTAAAATATAAAAAATTAAAATATAGATTAACACTAAAATTTTACATATCCTTAATAAATATTAGATTAACTGAAAGAATGATAAAATAATATTAAAATATTTTGTAAATTTTTAAAATTTTATAGACGGTCTTAGTACCCCCCATTCTAATTGATATCAGAGCCATATATCATAATATGATAATAAAAGATTTAGGAAATAGATATGTAATTAAAAAAGATAATTTTGATATAATAATACGAAAACTTATAATAGAGAAAGAAATCTTAAAAATCATACTTATAAAATTAAAAAATATACATTTAGATATTAAAAAGTAGATAATAGAAAAAACAGAAATTAGTATAATAAGAGATCTTATGATATGAGAAACTATTCTAAAAACTATAGATCGAGAAGAAATAGCTGCTATAATATAAAATAATATAAGTAATTATGAGAATTAAAATTAAGAAGATAGATAACTATTATAAATTAGAGGAAGAAAAATGATATAAAATATTTTATGAACCTATTCCTAATAAATCAAAAATATTAACATTAAATATAATTAAAAAATTACCTAGAGAAATAAAAGAACAAACACTACATAAATTAAGCATAGGATCTATAAAAGATATATATGTATATGAAATAATTAATAAAGAATTTGAAAGTATTTTATATTATAGAGAAATATATGAATTATCATAAACTATAAATGAGTAATGATAAAGTAACTAAAAAGATTAATAATATTGTTAAAAATCTAAACAAAATACAAGAAAAAAAACCTCAAATATATTAGGAACACCAGGAGATATAAATAAATCACAAGAAAAAATGTTAGGGAAATTAAAAATCGAAAAACTAGAATTAAAAACAAAATATTTTGAAACTGTAAGAGATGAATTACCTAATAATGAAATAGCAATAAAAAGTTTTAACAAAATTATCAATGAAAATAAAGATAAAAAGTGTAGATTATCATATTTATTAGAAGTAAAAAGTGGAAAAATATAATGGCTTTTTCAGAATCATTTGATGAATTAAAGAAAATAATAAAAGAACTAGGCCCCGTTTGACCCACATTTTAATTCTCATTCTCATTCTTCTACTCATTTTCAACCACACATTCTTCAATAAAATAATATTTTTCATCACATCAATAACTTTCCCTTCTTTTTCAACCACACATTTCCCATCATATCACTATTTCAAAATACATTTTTCCTAAATAATCTCTATCAAACACACTGCTAATAAATGAAACTAAGGAATTAAGAGATGAAATAGGAATGTTAAAAATAGAAATTAGAGAAATGAAACAAAATATGAAATTAACAGATAAAAAAGTAGATAAAGATAAAATAAAAGGAGAAATGACAAGAATAGGAAAGAAACATGTAGAAACAGAAGAATATTATGAACCTGGAAGTATGGATGATAGATTTAGAAAAAAAATATTACCAATAATCCTAAAACAAGAAAAAGAATTTGAAAAATATGCAGAAGAAAGAGGAAAAAATAAAAAAGATGATGAATGAAGAAATAGATAATTTAATAGAAAATTTTGACCAATTAAGTATAGCAGAATTAGAAAATTATGAAATATTAATGAATACTGGTGGAGGACCAACACCAGCACCAGGACCATGAAATACAAGCAACAATCCAAAATTAGAACTTCCTGAATTAGAAGGAGGATATGCACCAATGCCACATAGACCTTACAGGCAGTTCTATGATAGAATTATACCACAACATAGAATAGAAAAATATAAAGATCAATTTACCCCAAACTCAGACTACAATAAACCAATAAATCATGGAGGAGCAAAACTAGATTTAGATTGTAAAATAGATACAAAGAAAGCCTTGTTACAATGGGCAGATGCAATGATATTATTCTTTTTATATAATCAAGATGATACATGAGAATCTAAGGATAGAAGAATTGACTATTTAATAGCATCATTTGAAAAATATCATGGGTTTCTAAACACTTCATCCCATAGATTCTTGAAAGATTGAAGAAGAATTTATTTCTTACTTTAACAGAAAGAGTTTTTTTTAGTTAAGATCTATAATCCGAATTCATAGGATTGACACAGTAAAGGTGAAAAGCTGGAATAACAATTATCTCGTAAAGGCAGAAGGTAATTGAAGGGAGTCATTTACAGATCCAGAACTTGAAGGTTACTCAGTTCTAAGAATAAAGATTTGAGATCAAAATTAAAGTAAAACTATTATTTTTGTTAAATTTAGAAAGATATTTTCTGAAATCTTAAAGAATCGTTGGGATTACTCATTTGAATATTTGCATGGTTAAATTATCTAAATATTTATATTTAATATTTATTTTATTAGCATTGTTTATCATGTTAAGATTTATATAACATACCACGATATACAATTAAAGGATTAGATAATTTATTAGAAAAATTATTAGAAAAAATAAATAATATTATCTATCAAATGGAAAGAATAGATCAATCATCGTCTGAGAAATATTATATATTTGGAGAAAATTTTGATAGATATATAGAAGATTATGTCAATCTATTAGATCAAAGAATGAATTTATATGCTAGAATCCGAGATAGGAATAATACAGGACAAAATTGAAAAACTATTCTAAAATAAGGATATATCCTGCAATCTACAAAAATTCATTTCATTAAGGGTAAATTAATATTTTTAATAACTAACGTCATTATGGAAAAATAGCACTAATTAATCGGTCATTTAGAAGATTGCCCCAGCTATTATGGAGGTAGCCCAAATGGTAGAGGACTGGAACATAATAACCCAAAAAAGCCCAATGGAATGATGACCCGATTAAACCCAAGAGTATCCCCTTTCGCAACCCAAATCCAGCTCCTTTTCTCACCAAAGCAAAAAGCCAAAAACACGGTACCTCTCAGTTTCTCCCCGAATCACCCTAATTTCTCCCCCAAATTCTCCAAACCACACAAGAGACTTACAGATGCTGAAATTCAAACCAAATGAGAGAAAAGGAAGTGCTACTGTTGTGATGACAAGTTTACCATTGGTCACCAGTGCAAGAATTAAAAGTTGCAAGTTTATGTGATTTGAAATGGAAGAGAGTGATGAGCGTGGTGGGGCAGTGGAGTGCAGCGATAGTTGGCTAACTGATGGCATCCTGATTTCCAATGGGGAGGGAGATAAGGGGGGCTGGTTCAATCTCACTAGTCACTAATCAACAATCTTCCACCTCTCACCTTGAGGACAAGGTGGCTGAATTAGAGGGGGTAATTGATAGGCCCCAATTAAATATACTTATTCTAGAAGGGTCAAGAAGATTGGAGAAGGGCAGGGGCTGCAACAAACTCTGTTAGAGGGGGTAGGGTGAGGTAGAAACAAATCAGTTACAAGTAGCTTATAAATAAAAAAGAGTTGAAGGGGAAGCAGGCAAAAATTGAATGAGTGAAGTCACATCGTGGGGAGTACAGCCCTCTCGAAAGATTGATTGTATTTCATTTTCTGTAATTCAGCTTTCAATCAATACAGAGTCATAATTTTCTGTTTCTATTCAGTTGTTTCCTTGAATTTACAGGCAGAACCTACCAATTTGATTCTCAACAGATTTTAAATACTATTAAACATGCAAAAGATACGCTTATTTCAATTATTTGCAACTAGAAAAAATGCACATGGATTATATTGAAATTAATCCTGAAAAAACACAATACTGATTGCAATATAAACAATAAAAAAAGATGATAAGGTTTATTCCTAATAAATTTGAAGTTGGCTGCTTGAATCCTTTTTAGCCACTCTTTGATCTAGCAACACATCTACTGAAAAGTCCAAAAAAATTATATATTCTGCAACCACTTCACACAATTACATGGTCTCTCTCTTCCTGATCAAATGTATTCGTGAGAGCTTCATTAGGACTATGCTATGGATGCACCAATGATCTACTCTCTTATGCTCTTAATTTATTGTCATTTGTCAGTAGTTGTCATGACTACTTTTTGGCATATAGCTTCCAAATCTATCATCGCTTCATCATACATATGCTTAAATGTATTTATATATCTGATAAAAGTTTTTTTTCCTCTAGCACACATCACTACCCTAAGCACCTTAATCTTAAGTTTCCTTAACGAATTCAAATCGCCTTCTTTCTAAATATTTTCCAGCCAACCAATCTCTAAATTGTATAAATGGTTTCCATGGTAGATCTCTGTGCCATAAACCCAAATTGACGTTATGCTCAATCACACTCTCTCATAACTTTATAGTATAACTCATAATTTCATACCTTAAAGTTTGTTTGAACATACCTATGAACTACTCAAAAAACCGAAAAATTAGCATATTAAAAGGAAGCTCACTGCATTTGCTGCAAACAGAGCACTGAACGCATTAAAATCCCCAAATGCGCCCATTACAGACTCATATGTTGAGAAAAACACTAGAAGGAAGAGATAATTATATAACTTGTTATAAACCTAAAGAAGGTTTACTGTAACCTAAGATTTTTTTATTTGCAGGTGAGGTGGAAAATCAACCTTAGAAGAACGAAACCAAAGAGCAGTGTCAATAGACTCGATACACTCAATTATCGCTATCAATATACGTAATTATCATTCTCTTAAAAGCAAACTCATGAATTACATAATGTATGAAAAAAGTCCTGAAGCTTTAAGACTCCATGGACCTAAATAAGTGGATAAAAAGTGCACTCCCACAAAAATATTCCAGAATCAAACTCCACACAGGATCGAGCATACTACTAAAATTAATGCATATTATTATCCAGGCCACATAATTTCAAACTAATCAATTCTAAATGCATATACATGAATGGTGTTAAAAAATAAATAAATAAATTGTTCGCTCATCCATAAAAAAAAAACCCTAGGGATTGCAAGGGTGACGGTGCATAACAAACAAACTATTATTTCTATTTCTCGGTAAACAATAAAATACGAAAAACAATGATTCTTCTATTATAACCGAATTCAAAAGAATAATGAATATACTACAGTGGAGAAATTCACTTACAAAAAGGACTCAAGAAGATTCAGCTCAACAGATAAGGAGAATGTCCGCGAATCGAACTTCAACAAACAGAGGAATTTGAGAGCTGGAAAGTGGTTACTAGGAGCTTTTTTCAATCAAAACCACGATTTGAATCCGCCAAAGAACAGCAAAACGATTTGGGCTTCTTTCGAAGAGGAATTATTTTAAAGGTTGAAGAGGCGGTTTTCAAATTTAGCGCGCGCTTGATCTGGATTTTTTCCTATGATCTGTTTTTTTGGTTCAAATTTATGGCCAATGATGAATTAAGGGCCGCTCTGCGTGCCATATAAAAAGTGATTTTTTTTGAGATAATTATACTTTTGAATCGCTTTCCTTAATAATTTTATTGAATTGCTTCTTCTAGTCAGAAGAATTCTCATAGTAAGTTTTTTCAATGTTATTTCATCTAAAAGCATTTTCAAAGTAAGAAATTCTTTTAAAAATTAAATTAAGATAGTTTTTTTCAAAAGCATCTTTGCAGAAAGTGAAAGTAAAAGCAATATCATGACAAACAGCCCTTAATTGTTATCGAGAGACTTGGATTTCTCTCACTTCTATCGTATCACTTTTCTACTTGAAATTTGTCTACATGCCAAATTTAGCCCAAAATTTGGAAGAAGCGTTAGAGGAAAGGGTAATTATATTGCCGTTACAAAATTTATTTAGTGCATCCCAAATTTTAACATTTTTCTTTTTCACTTAAATAGTCTTAAGTGAAATTACATAATTAGAGTTTTAATATACTTTTAATTAATTACACTACATTATAGCCCCACCACAAACATAAACCCTTACTCAGGTCGTCCAGATTGGGCAAAAAGGTTCAGACTTTTGCTAAAATCGTTACTATTAAAAACAGGAAGTTGATTGACCAACAGATCATTAGAAGCAGTTTCACCATCTTTCATTGAAGGAAAATTACCAGAAAATTTAGGAGAAACTGGTAGCAGTGTGTTGCTATTTCCATATCAGGTGAAAAAGAATAAATAGAATTAGATGTCAGGTTACATCCACTGATACATGCACAAGTAATACAGGGGAAGATAGCATGCACTGTCACTCATGCCATTGTCATTGCAAATCACCATACAATGTTTGACGAATTGAAGCCCCAAATCCCTTTCACATACGGACCGGTTGGAAATACCTTACATTCGACATTGATGTCATCTTCTATTTTTGTTCTTGTATAAGTTTGATGTAACCTCGGTTTTCCTCCGCCTTGAGTGAGGTATTTCAATAAAATATCAATTTAAAAAAAAAAATCCCTTCCATAGACAACTGCAAAGTAACTGTTGACACACAAAACCAAGCCCAATTCAATGAACCAAGCGATGGGGCTTAATTCGAGGAGAAAGCAAGGCCCAATTCGAAAGGCAAGAACAAGCGAGATTACCCGAGAAAGAGTTGTGCTACAGTAACTCATGATCGCTCAAACCTGCTGAAAGTCGCTCAACTGTACGAGCGCCTCAAACTTGAGCGAGCTTTGTAACGATGTCGCCCAGCTGCACAAGACACCCCAAACTTGAACGAGCATTACAACCACTCACATTCAAAAGCAACGGTTATCAAAATGGTTAAGGAGAAGCCTTATCACATCCTACTATTCAAGAATAGTGGTTATAATCATGGAGAAAGTGGAAAGTTTTCTGGATAGAATGCTTGTCATGGAGAAAGTGGGCGATCGTGGAGCAACCAGCGATTTTCAGGCAGTTCCATGAAGGAAATAATCCATATGTATAAAAGAAAGAAGAGAACACAGGAATATGGACCGAACAAATCACTCTCAAACTGAGAATATGTAATTTTATTTCCTTTACATCTTTCATAGATAAATCTTAGTTAACTTTGTGTACTTGTGACCCTTAAAGGCATTTGAATCTTGTGGATAGTAATCTTCGTAAATACACACCCCTCGTTGGGACTTTGTCTCGAGAGATTGTTGTTCCTTACACAATCGTCTGATCCTTCTTTTTAACTGTTAGCGTTATCTGCGCGAAACAATTTGGCACGCCCAGTGGGACACATTTGGTGTTTGAAGATACGACAAGCAAATCAATATGTCTCCTAAAAATTCTGACAAGGAGCCAGCAAACCAACGACTAGTCTAGTCTGTAATCAAACAATTCAAGGAGCAGGAAAGTACTCTAGGGATAGATGGACAGAACCAAAGTCGTTACAAATCAATGACATAATTGAGTCATCGGACCATGCGTGCATTGCTCGATGAACTCACTCAAGAGGTCATTGAACAAGTAAACTTGCAAAACATTCATGTTATTGAAAAATTTACTCAAGATGGAAATGTACACTACGACAACATGGCTAAACAACTTAATACGTTGAACGAAATCATGAATAAGTTGGTCAGTCAAATTAGTCAACCAATTATGCCAAACATAGGAAATCATTTCCAATCGAGGACGATTGTGGGACATAGTTCCCCGATACCTAGCCCGAATCACGGGATAGACCCACCTTTTGGCCCATCTACTTCAAATCAAGGGAATGATGGAGTGGCCAATTTGAATAGCGGAAATGGAATAACAAACCTGTGGGGTAACCCGATCGCCAGAGACAATGTCCAAATCAATAGATAGAGCGCCCCACGTGTTAATGATGGTGGAAATGCTCAATTTAATGGCAACAATGGTCTGAATAACGGCGCTTACGTCGCGAACCAAGGACCAAATACTAGACCTCAAGTCATTCCACCAATAAACCAACCTGTGGAGTCCCATATGATCCCAACGTTCTGTTGAGGAATCAAATTATGAAAATAGTGCAGGACCAAATGGCTTTTGGGACACGCCCTTTTATTAGGCCGACTTACACAAAGCCGTACCCTAATTAGGTGGACCAAGCATATCCATGGCCTAGAGGGTATAAAATACCTGAGTTCTCGTTATTCACCGGCCTAGGAGAGGTTTCCACTCTAGAACATGTAGGGCGATTCACATTACAATGTGGAGAGGTAACTGACTACCACAAAGTGAGACTATTCCCTAGTTTGTTAACAGGAGTAGCCTTTTCATGGTTTATTAACTTGCCAGCAAATTCTGTCCAAACATGGCAACAACTAGAACAATTGTTCCACACTCAATTTTATAAAACTGAATCTGAAGTCACTCTGGCCGATTTGACGAATTTACGTCAAATGCCAAACGAATGGGCAGAAAGCTTCCTCCAAAGGTTTAAAGCAGTCAAGAGCAAATGTTTTGTACCTTTGCTTGAGAAGGAGTTTGTCAAAATCGCTCAAAGCTGCTTAAGCTTTGATCTAAAAAAGAAATTTCAAGACAGAGAATTCCCTGACCTTTTCCAGTTGAGTGCTAACGTGATTAGGTATGAGCGTCTAATAAGGGAAGAAGAACAAATGAAAAAATCTATTAAAGGGACTTATTACAGAGACCCAAACTTTGACGTTCATGCTGTAGATGACGAATATTACGATCAAGCATAAATATGCTTGGCCGAACTAGTTAAGGGAGATGCCTATGCTTGTCCTATAATGGCCAGGTTTAGAACGTCAAACAAAGACGAACCTGTTAAAAGTGAAAATAAAAAGGCAAGGATGTTCTCGTTTGATGTGACCAAAGCTGACCTTATATTTGATAAATTGTATAAGGATAAGCAGATAAGGTTGAGCTACAAGCATAAATTGCCAGACTCTGAACAAATCAAGGGTAAAAAATATTGCAAGTGACATAATGCATGGTCACATATAACTAACAACTGCCTGATTTTCGTCATGTGTTACAGGATGCCATTGAGTCAGGGCGAATCACATTTGATGATAAGAAGAAAATGGCAGTGGACAAAAATCCTTTCCCACAGCCACTGGGTGTGAATATGATGGCAACTTGCTTCAAAAATAAGTTGTCAAAGTTCAAGTTGGTCCTAGATGATGGAGAAGAGAATTCTGAGCTGTATACCAGTGTTTTTAAAAGGATCAAATAGGAAGAAACTGGAAAAAAACGAAGACATCCTGTGTTCCAAATGCAAAGGAGAAATAGCTGAAGATATGGAAGAGCCAAGAGTATGGTATCACCAACATCGCCAGCATCGTCCTGACATCAATCCTGGTTTTCGGCCTAAAGGAAGACGATGTGCGTCTAACTATGGGAGGCCTTATTTTGAATGACAGTTTAGTCGAATAGCAATGGAAGAACATTCAGACCACAACCTCGTCGACCAAATGTGTGGCATTCCTTCCAGTACAATGTAGGAAGAGTCATACCATTTGATGAGATGACCAGAACTCAACAGAGGCGCTCTCAACGGAACTATGGACGAATGATGAGACAGCAGCCAGGGTCATCGCGTCCCAAAGCACCTAAACTACTCGAAGTGGCCAACAAAAAAAATTCTCAGTATCTTTAAAGGAGATGAAGAAGCTGGCACTGGCGAATCACTGGGAGAACTGCCAGAAAGTTCTTTTGGAAGGTCAAAATTTGAGCGTGAAAAGAAAGATGAAGATGGAGAAGATCCAGATCAACCTCTCACTATTCAGTTTGGCACATTACCTCCTGTGATGGCTAGTAATTACATACTAGCCAATGAATTCAAAGGTAAAGAAACAGCAGAGGAAGAAGCATACTTGTTGGAATGCGAAGAAGGCCAGGCATCCCAGGAGTAGGTGACGAGGAAGAAAGCGATGGCATGACTGACATTGAGGAGAAAATCGATTTAGAAGAAGAGAGGAAGAAAAAGGGGAGTGTCGCGCAACAAATTGTTGAAGTAACTCCATCAAGAAGGCGTTCGTGAAGTAGACTTACTAGGCGAACCATCTGGGCGTCCCTATGACTTCTATGTGATATACGGAAACACCTAAGAGGAAGGTCAGAGTACCTCGCTCTGAAAAATACAGATCATTTCCAAGAATAGTGCCTTCTTCTACCGGTTGGATAGCCGAAGAAGAAGTATCAGATGAAAATGACCAACCAGAGAAAGCCCAAGAAGCAGTAGCACAGTGCGAAGTGTTGCACATGGACTTGTTGCAAGGAAATGGTTTAACCAAGGATCAACAAGAGGTAGAAATAGGTGCAACTGAGAGAGTCATCTTTAAGAGGCCCAACATGAAATTGACCAAACACTTAAGGCCGTTGTACATGAAGGCTTTAGTGAACGACATTCCTGTGGTAAAAGTGCTGATTGACAACGGAACAGCTATAAACACCATACCATCAAGGATGATGAGAAAACTTGCAAAAACAGAAAGCGACATGATCCCAACAGAAGTCATTCTTGCCAGTTTCAATGGAGGAACAACTTTAGCTAAGGGTGTAATACCACTGGATATAACAGTTGGAAGGACTACTAGGACCACAGTCTTCTTTGTGATAGATGGTCCTACTAGTTACAATGTGCTGCTTGGGAGAGATTGGATTCATGGGAGTCGTTGCATACCGTCCTCGCTCCACCAGTGCCTCGTTTTCTGGAATGACGAGGGTGAAGCAGAAGTGGTCCAAGCAGACCACAGGCCTTTTGTTGCAGACGCAAACTCGGTAGAAAGGTTCATGTATGAAGGGAACTATGGACCTGTCAGGATAGTCCAAGATGGTGAAGAATCTCATGTCATCGCGCAGAGCGAAGAACCATTTTCAGTAGACACACTTACTAAAATGTTTAACCAGATGAGGCCAAACATAGTGGCCCTTGAAAAGCCAGCAATTGGCAAAAAGGCAATCCAAGAACTCTAATGAATTGTCGACCAAAAAAGTGGCCGAAATTCAGGCCTTCAAAGCCAGATTAATGGCTTTCAATAAAGAATGTAAAGAAAAGACAAAAGAAGAAATAACATTTAAGACACTGAGAAACAAGATGGCAGAGTATTGACCAAGAAGTCAACAAAGTGGATTGCTTGGAAGAGGAAGCACTGACAGAAAACCTAGACGATGAAGCAACGAAGGTTGAAAAACCTGGGCACGCTCAAGCACAAGACCCTTTGAGGAAAGTGAACATTGGCGACCAAGGGGAAGATTGTCCAACATTTGTCAGCCAGATGCTTAACCAAGAGGTAAGTGATGATTTAATCGCTTTGTTAAAAGAATACAAGAATTGTTTTGCTTGGGAATATGAACATATGCCTGATTTAGATAAATGTTTGGTAGAGCATAGATTACCAAATAAACCGAATTTTAAGCCACATAAACAACCTCCTAGGCGCTTTGCTCCCAATTTGTTACCTCAAGTAAAGAACGAAATAGAGTGATTGTTAAAAGCAGGCTTTATTAGAACGGTTAGGTATGTTGAATGGTTGTCTAATATCGTGCCAGTAATGAAAAAGAATGGCAGTATTAGGGTGTGCATAGACTTTAGGAACTTAAATTTAGCAATGCCCAAAGATGAATATCACATGCCGACGATCGATTCTTTAGTAGATTCAATCGCGCGGACATGTAATGTATTCTTTTATGGAAAGATATTCAGGATATAATCAAATCTACATAGTTGAAAAAGATGTGCATAAAATGGCCTTTAGGTGCCCCGAGGCTTTCAGGATGCTTTGAATGGGTAGTTATGCCTTTCGGCCTGAAAAATGCAAGAGCCACCTATCAAAGGGCGATGAACCTAATCTTTCACGATATGATAGACGACTTTGTAGAAGTGTATATAAATGATGTGGTGGTCAAATCTGTTTGAGAAAAAGACCATTTTGAACAATTAAAACGCTCATTCGAGCGGATGAGGTAATATAAACTAAAGTTAAATCCTTTAAAATGTGCATTGGGTGTCAATGCAGGGAATTTCCTTGGGTTTTTAGTACACAAGAGGGGGATTGAACTTGATAAGAATAAAACAAAAGCCATTTTAGAGGCCAAACCACCTGGTAACAAGAAAGAGTTGCAAAGGTTCCTAGGCCAAGTAAACTTTTTGAGATGCTTTATCTCTAATTGTGCAGGGCGAATGAAATTTTTTCGCCTCTTCTAAAGCTGAAAAATCAAGAGGAATTCGTCTGGAAAGAAGAACATCAAAAGGCTTTTGATAGCCTGAAGACATACTTGTCAAGTCCACCATTATTGGTGTCACCTATCCAGGGACGACCAATGAAAGTGTACATATCGGCTGAACAAGAATCAATAGCCGGAATGGTCACGCAAGAAAATTAATTTGGGGAAGAAATGACGATTTACTATTTGAGTAGACGTTTAACAAAATGTGAATGTAATTATTCTACTATTGAAAAGCTATGTCTTGCTTTATATTTCACATGTACAAAACTAAGGGCTTACTTACGGCCTGTAACTGTCTACTTGATTTCTAATGTAAATTTAGTTAAGTATATGTTTTCTCGCCCTGTTTTGTACCAAAGGATAGGTCTATGGACTTTGGCAATTTTAGAATTCGAGATACTATATGTATCCCAGAAAGCAGTAAAAAAATCAGGCATTGGCTAATTTTCTGGCCGATCATCCGTGCTTTGATATGCCTAAAGAAATTGAACTAGAAATTGATTCCTTTGAAATAAAACCTTCGATGGATCAAAAAATTCTGGAGGTGCAGGGGTAGGCGTAGTATTGATAAATCCGTTAGGGGTTTATTATAAATATGCCTTCACTTTGAACAGATTATGTACTAATAATCAAGTTGAATATGAAGCATTGATTGTGGGTTTGGAACTGTTGACAGAGTTGGGAGTAAAGAATGTAATCATTAAGGGCGATTCCCAACTAGTAATCTACCAATTACTGGTGATTTTAAATGCCAGAGTGAGTAAGTCATAAACCAATACGAAATCGCCCAAGAATTATTGGAAGAATTTGATCAAGTAGAGCTTCAATATGTTAACAGGACGTATAACGATTTAGCGAACGAACTAGCCAAAATGGCATCGGGCTACTCAAAGTTGCTAAATATAGAGTCCATCTGTGAATATGGAACAATACTGCCCGTGGTGCAACGAATGGCGAAAAATATTGATGTTCATTGCATACAAAATGGGGATATAATAGATTGGAGGGCAGAAATCATAGGCTTCTTAAGAAAACCAGAAAAAAGGGAGCAATAGGAGATTGAAGTTGCAATCTATGAACTACGCGCTGATAGAAGAACTATAAAAAAAAAAGGCTCAGATGGGCTCCTATTGAAGTGTGTAAGTTTACGAGAAGCCAAAACGATCATGGCTGAAGTACATGAAGGAATATGTAGGGCTCATCATGCAGGCCAGAAAATGAGATGGTTAATTATAAGAAGCGGATACTTTTGGCACAAAATGGGAGAATTGTGCGTGCAATATGCAAAAAGCTGTTTGGCTTGCCAAAGGCATGGTCTAATACAAAGGGCGCCAACAAGAGAAATGGTACCCGTTATCAAACCTTGGACCGTTCAAAGGCTGGGAGATAGACTTAATAGAGAATGTTTATCCCCCGTTGTCCAAACAATACACTTTCATAATAGTAGCAACATATTTCTTCACCAAATGGGTAGAAGCAATACCATTGAAGGAGATTTCCCAGAAGAGTGTCATACACTTCATTTGTGACCATATTATATACAGGTTTGGGATACCCCAAACACTAACGATGGATCATGGTACGTCCTTGAATGGAGATCAAGTGAAAGAGTTTTTGAGTGATTTTGGAATTAAGCTAGTAAATTCCACACCTTATTACGCTCAATCTAACGGCCAGGCAGAATCTTTTAATAAGGTTCTAAAAAATATCATAAGGAAAATGATAGGTGAAAACGCCAAAAATTGGCACGAATGCTTGAATAAAGCTTTATGGGCCTACAGAACGTTACCACGTTCTGGTACCAAGGTGACTCCTTTTCAGCTCACTTACGGCCAAGAAGCCATATTGTCCATGGAAATTAACGTGCAGTCAATTAGAGTAGGTTTGCAGAATAATCGAAATGATGATGATCATGCTGAATCATTAACCCAAAGCTTACTAGAGTTGGACGATTTAAGATTGGACGTCCTAGATAGATTGCAGGTCCAAAAACAAAAAATGGCCAAGTTTTACAACAAGAAGGTCATAGCCAAGTCTTTTAGCTTAGGCGAATTGGTTTGGAAGACGATACTTCCTTTGGATAGCAAAGATCCAAAATATGGGAAATGGTCACCTAATTGGGAAGGACCTTACAAAGTAAATAGCGTACTGTCTCACGGAGCTTACCATCTAAAAGATTTGGACAGTACAAGGTATGTAAGATCCATCAACGGTAAATACTTGAAAAAATATGTTCCTTCCATATGGGAAGACGACAGATAAACCGACCGTAAGTCACTAAGGAAAAAACTGGACGATTGTGTTTAAACAGAATGCAAACTGAGTACGTCCAAACAAAATATGTCTTTATTCATCATGAATAAAAAAAATACAATTACAAGTATAAGCCGCAAACAAGAAGCAGCCTCTTAGAACGTTCTACCTATCAACTATCACACGAAAAAGGGCAGATTGGCCGCCATCGCATTCCTAGATGCATAGCTGCAATGACGGCTAGAGAAACATTCTCAACAAGCAATTGATTTGCAACTCCCCCTGGATAGGGAGTGGAAGGGGGTGCTGAGAAGACATTTATTTGGCCAGAAAGCCATCGCCTTCCCAAATGCATAGCTATAATGACAGGAAAATGGCTAAAGGAGCACTCTCAACAAGTTATTGGCCCACTTCCTGCAATCTCTCTGAAGGTCAAGCATGGAAGAGACGCTAAGAAGATATTTATTGACCAAAGAACTTTTCCTATATCTCCCAATACCAAAGAGGACGTCAAGACAATAGGCAAATCTGGAGAAAGATCGAGTGTTTCATGCCTGGTGGATGGGGGGCTAATCGATTTTTTGGATTGACCATTTGGACACTAGGCACCAACTACAATTTAATCTTACAAAGAACAAGATGGCAATGGCAAATATGAGACAAGTTCGCAATTATATAGGAACTTGAAGGCGAAAAGACAAAAGGCAAAGGGCCATACACATGCACAATGGCCAGAATTAAAGGTTCAAATCTCGATGGAGGAAAGTCGGAATACTAAAAGTTTTATTCCATGTGAAAGTAAGCTATGCAATGAATATGGCACAATAAATGCCAAGCAATATCGACAATTAAGACAAACATCAAGAAAAAGGTTCCATCATAAAAACAATCCAGGAACAAAATAAAGATTTCATTAATTGGCTGTAGATTACATAGTCGGCCAACAATGGCTATCGTCCTAAAATACAAGATAAAAATCAGCCTAACTACAGACCGTCCCAATATGAACACATTTGTTCTCTAAGCTGGTCCAATTCATCACGATGTTTTTGGGAAGCGACAGGGAGCTCGATTGCAAGTTCTTCCTTCACCTCCAATTTCACGTAACGTTCAACCAGAGACTTACTTCGTTCAACTTCTTGAGAGGCAGCACGCTCCTTGGCATCCATAGCCTGGCAATCGTCCATTCTCACTTGGAGTTCCTTCATTTCGGCAGTAAGCTTCATCATCAAAGAATCCTCAACCATAACCTCAGAAGAGATTTCTTTCAAAGCGCCTTTGGACTTCTCAATTTCACCAAACAAGGACTCTCTTTCAGCCACGGCTTGAATGTATTGGTGTCTATGAGCTCTCAATTCCACATTCCTAGCCAGCAAATAAGTTATCTCTGAATGAATGAGCTTCAGCGACACCTTCAAAGAAGGAGAAATTCCAAGCGAGGGAAGCTCAAGCACTTGAGCCATTTTTGCACCCAGAGCCTCGATTTTATCTTTCTGATCAGCGGCACTAGCTTTGGCAATGCCCATATCCATGAAAGTGACATACTCCAGCATCAATTGCTTGAGCATGTTCATATTTTCTTCTGAGAGGGCGGTAGAGGAGCCAACAGGGTGGCTGTCTGAAGATGAACGAGAAGCGATGAAGCTTTTCTCCTGCTCCCAAGAAGTGAATAGGTCTTGAATAGACCATAAAATGGCACAGCACGAGCGACTCTGGGATGTTTGGGAGCATCATTAGTTAATCCAGTCGCTTGAGGGGACTTCCCTTTATCTCAGTGAGAAGATTCCTCCACGACGATCAACTCTGCAGGTACTTCTGCCGAAATCAGGTGACGTTAGTGTAAGGTTCGATGATACAGATGAAAGAAGATGTTATAAATTATGTTACCTGCTGCTTCAACACTGGAGGGGGCGTCGTCGTGACAAGATGGAAGATCTCCACCTAGCTGCACGATCACATGCTCCGGACTTTTAGGCTCCTCAGAAGTAACCTTCTCATCAGACGGCTTAGTTGAAGAGGCTTTAACAGAAGGTGCCGGTGCAGTAGCCTGTGAAGACAAAGTCTTCAAGAAAGAGCTGGAACCCCTCTGCAAAAATTCAAGGAACAAGTTAGCACATGGAAGGTTTTCCATACATAAACAGAAACAGGCATTCCTCTCAAGTTCAAATACCTTTCGCTTGGTGGCAAGAGGAATATCATCATCGTCATCATCAGCATCATCCCTCATTGGTCAAGATTGGCCGAACTGGAGTTAGCCATTTTCGACTGGAATAAGTGGTGATTGTTCTTGCTTGAACGAATGAAGGGCTAGACGAAGCAGGGCATTTGGACCGGGCAGATGGAGAAGTAGGACTCCTGACTGATATAGGCAAAGCAGGAATAGGAGAAGAATAAGAAGAAGAAGAAGAAGAGACTTTCGACCTTTCCAAAGAATGAAAAATGTTGTTAGCATCGACTGCGAACAACTTTTGCTTCACAGATGGGCAAAACTGTGCAAAAATGGGATGAACAGCAAAAATGGATTGAAAATGAGCTAAAGAAATGTCGGTCATCAAAGAAGCATTACGGGCATCAAGAGCCGATGCCTCCGATTTGTTGATGACATGGAAAATCTCAATCAAGTTTTTGGAAAAGCAGGGAGAAATGGGCCATGTTTGGCCAAAACCCAATTGACGAGCAAAAAATTGGAGAGCATATATCTCAACCCCCGCTTTTGCATTTGTCCCAACTAAGATGTCATGGAACAACTCCTTACCAACCAAGAATTGAGCCTAGACAGGCACAAAGGCGCTCACATTGCTTATGGTAGGAGGAGGTTGTACAAAAATGGGGATTTGATTGACAAGAAAAGGAAAGAAAGAAGGAATGGAATTCAGAGTATAAAAGAATGAGAAAACATCCCTAGCAGACAGTGTAACAGGACTCAGTTGGTTGATGATCACCCCGTAACAACTGACCAACCTATCAGTATTCGGTAACATACCAAGTCTTGGAAAATAGGCTCTCAACCACAACTGAGCGAGCCACAGGGGCCTACTGCCAGTGAGAGATGCTCCATTCTTTAGTTGGACTTGGAGGGAAGCCATACCTCGATAAAAGGCGGCCAAAAAGAAGGAACAAAGATTTAAAGGCCTACCACGCGCTAACTCATTCGCGATAAGCATGTAAGCCGAAGAAGGTTTAAGACTAGGAACATAAAGAATATATTTACAGAGCCAGACCAAAAGAAAGGCAACCAGGTCAGCATGAGAAGGTTCGCTAGCACTAGAATTGTCATATATGCTTAGCATGACCGAATAAAAATCGGTAAACTTCTTATCAAATTTTGGGGCAACACCAGAAAGTAAAATACCAAGGAAAATGGTGTCGCCTAAAAGTGGAAGGTTAAACAAAGCTCCAATATCCCTCAAAGTAAAAGACATTGGGCCCAAGGGAAAAAATGAAAGTATTGTATTCAGAAGACCAAAAACTCAGGGCAATGGGGAAAAGCACGGAATCATAAATTGGGGGGCGGATGGTAATTTCCAATAAGTCAGAAATTCTTGCACGATCAAAAATTGCCTTAGTGGGGCCATGCTTTATTAAACGTGAATGCCAAAAACGGAAAACAGAATCAGTCTTTAGCCAAGTACGAATAACTCTTTCGCGGATTGGTTTTAATTGAAAAGGGTTCAAAAAAGGAGGATTTTGAGTGCAGGGGAATAACTGGCCCACCACTACTGTCCCCACAAAATCAGCATCGTTGAAGGAAGAACCCAAGTAAAACTCATGACGATCAGGGTCGACGGAGCACAGGAAGGTTGGATTGACAAACGGGCATGTGAGTAACTGTTGGTATTCCTCGAAACTGAGAGAATTATCTGGAGCATTCGAAGAAATTGCCATTTTTACTTGAAGATCGTTTGAGCAAGGAAGCAAGAAGGTGAACAATAACTTTTTATAGATGAGCGTGATGATGCAAACGTGGGTAGAGTGGCGTGATGGAATGACGTGTCCTTCGATTTATAGGGGCTGCGAGATGTTACGTTTTGGGCCGAAAAGGGTCACCGCCAAAAGAGGTAATGATTAAAGCAAAACCAAGCCCAATTCAATAAACCAAGCGATGGGGCTTAATTCGAGGAGAAAACAAGGCCCAATTCGAAAAGCAAGCCCAAGCGAGATTACCCAAGAAAGAGTTGTGCTACAGTAACTCATGATCGCCCAAACATGCTGGAAGTCGCTCAACTGTACGAGCGCCCCAAACTTGAGCGAGCTTTGCAACGATGTCGCCCACCTGTGCGAGACACCCCAGACTTGAACGAGCATTGCAATCACTCACATTCAAAGGCAACGGTCATCAAAACGGTTAAGGAGAAGCCTTATCACATCCTACTATTCAAAAATAGCGGTTACAATCATGGAGAAAGTGGGAGCTTTTCTGGATAGAATGCTTGTCATGTAGAAAGTGGGCGATCGTGGAGCAATTAGTGGTTTTCAGGCAGTTCCACGAAGGAAATCATCCATGAGTATAAAAGAAAGAAGAGAACACAGGAATATGGACCGAACAAATCACTCTCAAACTGAGAATATGTAATTTTATTTCCTTTACATCTTTCATAGATAAATCTTAGTTAACTTTGTGTGCTTGTACCTCTTAGAGACATTTGAACTTTGTGGATTGTAATCTTCATAAATACACACCCTCGTTGGGACTTTGTCTCGAGAGATTGTTGTTCCTTACACAATCGTCTGATCCTTCTTTTTAATTGTTAGCGTTATCCGTGCGAAACAGTAACCCAGCAATTAGGGATATTGAGGATATTCGAACAATGGTGATAATGATATATCAAATTGGAATTGCTCGTTTTAGCCTTGAATTTTAAAGCAGTGGCACCTAGCATTTTGTTGGGACTTTGTTAGCTATAAATTCCGGCGGAGGTGAAGGAACGGCAACCCACCGTTGGATACGCCTCTATTTGAAGCTTTCTCCTTTGCTTGGAGTAGTGTCCTTCGTCGAACTATTAATATTGTTGTTTTACCAATACTAGGAGATGTGTACACCACATATTTATTTTTTCAATTTTAGTTTTTATTGTATTAAGATTATTTTTTTAATTTTAATTTTTGTTGTATTAAGAGTATAATTGTAAATTTGTGGTGTATTTATTGAAATTATATTTTAATTATGGTGTGATTATAATATGGTGTAATAATTAAATTTTGTGGTGGTAATATAATTATTCCATGGAAAATGAATTCATGTGTAAATTATAATTCACTGTTCAAAATTGTGATCAAAATTGAAGATAAGAAATCACGAGGTCCTTGTGTGAGGACCGTTGCTTGGAATTGCCATTTTGATGATTATTTTAATACAATTCCATGCAATCAAACTATCAAAATATGGTAAATTCTGATTTTTAAAACGTACTAAATAGGTCCAATAAGAATTGTCATGTTTTAGTGACATTCTTTAAATTCATTTATTCTTACACTCATTTCATCTACAAATTCTTCTACTAAAATAATTTTTCACATAAATTCAAAAAATTTCTCTAAACATTTTTCACAAAATCTAATTCTCATGCTCAAACAAGGCTATATATTTTTTCTTTCGGAATAACACTCCCAATTTAACCGTTGCGTGCAAAAAGATAAAAAAAAAAAAAAAAAAAAAAAAAAGTCGCCAAATTAAAAATAGATACTTGTAATACATATATATATTTTTTTTTTTTTAAAAAAAAATCTTGATATATTGGGAGTTTAATTTAACATGAAAATTTCTTTCATTTTTATTGTTCATTTATGTTATAAAGTAGAGAGAAAAAGAGAACAAAAGAGAGAAGCCAATAGAATTGTGCGTATTTTATTGAGAACCAAAGCCTCATATTTATAGGGAGAATTATGGATATAATGGTAATAATTTTTAGGGTTATAGGAGTATAATTGTCGTTCATAAATACTACTATATTTACAACACTTTCCATTGAATATCTATTTACACAATAAAAATAGTAAAAATAATTTGAAGTAATAAAATGATGTCTCGTTAAAACATTGTCAATAAAATCGAATGGGACAAAACTTGATCGACATAAAAAGAGTACAACTACTCCCCCTGATTTCAATTCTTGTAACAGGTAGTCTGTATCTTACATCTCAATGTTTTCAATATTAATATCTTGTACGTCAGTGTCTTCAAGAAAATTCAGTAGGGCAAAACTTGATGAATGTAGTAACATAATGATTCAAAAAATAACTCTTATTGATTTTTTGGGGACTCGGGAGTCTTATGCATATAAAAATATTATTATGAAGATAAATTTTTTGTATGTTATGGGCATTCATCACACAAAGAATATGCCTTGTTAAAACCTTACTAGAAAAAAAACTTTATGAAAAAATTCTTAATAAAGAAAATGTAGTACATTATTATTTTGAATACCCCACAAAAGTTCTCTCATTAAAAACCATACCAAAAAATCCAATGTGACAAAACTTTAGTCAAGGAAAATATAGTACAACTCGCATTTACTCCCCCTCGTGATAATATCACTTGAATTATGTTTCAAGCATATAAATCTTTGAGAGATAATATTAATGATCATGACAGATGAGTTGACTACCACATATTTCAAATTTCATGCATCATGGATTCGTGATTTTATAAACCACAATCTTTGTGAAATTAACTGTGTAAAGAGTCATGTAGTACATATTATGACTTCATTTTTCTCATTTCCTTTTCGCATGAATATACAATTTTAGATTTTCGGACTACATGTCCAGAAATTTCATGTTTTTCTAGTAAATTCAATTTAGGATTGTATCCTTTTTATTTGGCCAATCATTACTTCGATCGATATATTTCGACGAATTTATTTTGATTCCTCGCTATTCATAATACGATACAATACATCATGTGCAAAATTGTTGTCTACAACTTTTTTTTTCCGAATCTATTTCTTACTTTGTAATGACATAACTTATTGAGATGTCTCAATTTTTAATATATCATGTACCTGAACCTTTTCTGGGGCTTTATAATTTGTTATATCTAAATATTCATTAAGATTATATACTTCCTTAATGAGATCATCTTTACTAATTGTCTATTTTCATTTGGTATTTTTTGTATTAAAATCGAATAACATCATGCTTTACGCATGTCATAGATGCATCAAATATAATGCTAACTAATTGTTCTCATAGGACATCAATTTATGTTGGAGCATTTAAAACTGGTGAGTGGATATTGTTGATCTCTTTGGTTAGTAAATGCATCTAAATAAATTATATTTCGAACTTTTGGTTCGAATTATTTTTTTGCAAAGATAATAATGCATTTGTACATTATTTCTATCTTTTTAATTCCTCCTAATACTGAGAGAATTATCGAATCAAATTGACAATCAGCAAATAGCTTTATGAAATATCACCCGTTACAGCTTGAAATATTATGTAAGAGATTTAAAAAACTCATTTATTCTCAACATTCTTGACTATCTATCTTAGTACATTATGGTAGCTCAAATTTACATATGCTACACTATCAAAATAATTAAATGGAAACATTAGGCTCTGACCATAAGACAGTTATAACATGGAGAACTATGTTATTAACATAATGTGTAATAAAATTCCCTAAATAGAAATAAGAAGTACTTTGTTCTCGATTAAATTAATTGGATGCTATTAACAAATAATAGTGTTAAACCATTTATTGACATATCCGCTAACACTTATTAAAATATTGAGATTTAGGATAATTAGCATTAAGAATATGCACTATCTTGATTGAATAATCTGAAAGTTATGCTTACAATTTAAAATTTGAGTGGTAATTTCGCAAACTTCAAATTGCGAGCATCATACAATCATCTACTGTATGTATCAAATCTATTATATACAAATAATGTCTAGATGGTCAATATAGAGGATGATGGAGCCCCATTTATCACCCCAATTAATTTTCAGAAATATAGGGAATTCAATCCCTATTTTAGCTAGTAATGTTTTATGATCAATTTCGATAAAGAGAACAAATAATATATATGAATTCATTGGATTGAAAAATCTTCTAGTTTTTCATTGAAGATCCATTTAAAATTTTAATTTCACATTATTATTGATCAAATGATAGTCCAACTAGTCACGTCAAACAATAAAGTTAAATTGAACTTCTGGTTCAAAATAAGATATAATTCAATTATTTAATTTCAAAGAATATGATCAAACATTATATAATCATATATCATTCAAGTAGTTAAACTAATCAATGTCCTTATGACATTGTTACATGTTTTCTTTCAGGATAAACATGAATTCAAAATAATATATTTTTCGAAACATGTGCTACTTCAAAAGTACAGTGTGTTTTATTATTGCTTCTCAAGAGCAATATCAATATATTTTCTGAAATGTTGGAATCATAGTGTCATACTCTTCAAGAGCAATAACATATTATTATTTGAAATAATAAATTATATAAGAATTTAATCTTTGGAAGTAAAAAACATAATTTTTAACTATGATCCTCAGAAGCAAGTAAAATATAACTAAAATATCAATATATAAATAAGTATACTAAAGAATGGATACGTAAAAAAATAGAGTAATTTATTTGTGTTTTTACCTGAAATTTAATCAATATTCTTCCGAAATATTGCTATATACTTGGTGATGACATGTTGATAATAGCACATTTGTTACGTTTTTCACCCTTTAATATTTTCATTTATGTGATTACTTGACACCGAAATGCACTAAACATTTCTATATCTTGGTTTAGGTGGCAAATGGGTGAAACAAGTGAAAAATGGAAGAAACAAGTGAAAAATGATCAAAATAAAAGAAAGCGAAAGTTAAAGGACCAAATTGCAAATACCAAAAGATGACTCGGCAAGGAAAAATGAAGATATGAAGATTTGAGAGTGTTCGGCATCAATTGGAGGAAGAAAGGAGTCAAAGGGGTGATATATAGTCAAGACATTCTCACACATCAACTTTCAAGCTGAAAACTTTTGTACCGGTTTTTAGCCTCATCTTGAGACCGCTTTTTTCACATGGTATAAGATTGAATTGGAAGTTTATATCTGAATGAACGTTTTAACCCATCGAGCCAGTTTTGCAACGCACTTTGAATCACCTAAATCGGATATCGGGAGAGAAAGATATTATCAAAATACTAAAAGCTGTCCGGGGGAAAAATATTATACCTAAGCGGTCGCTTAGAGTAATTTGGAAAGTGGTCGCCCACAACCCTACCGAGAATTCAAAGGCAAATATCATTGAACTAAGCTATTGCTTGAATTTACACTAAGCGGTAGCTTAGTGATTTTTTCGACAGATCTGTTCTAATTCCAGAAATAACCTAAACACCTATGGAAACGCATTTTGCTTGATTTTCTCGACCTAAATAGATCAAAACACGTCCAAAAGCCATTATTCATCATCTTGGAACAATTCTTTTCACCTTGGGAACAAGAAAACTCCATGGAAGGCTAAAGAATTATGTGAAGCAAAGAAGGAACTCACCAATTTTTGGGATTTCATGTCAATTGTTCAATTCCTTTGGTATTTATCTGATTTAAAACACTTGTAGATCTAGGGTTTCATTCTTATATGTATATATGGAATTGGTTTAATGTTTACTCGATTTCTCATAGACTTAATCATGTTTCTTTATCGTGGAATTATTAAACTAATCATTTCATATAAGTTTATTGATGGATTTGTTGTGAATTTGGTTTAATTTGTATTAGGTTTTCATAGGATTAATCACGTTCTTCCTATTGAGTAATCGAAATACTTATTGAATTTTCATTACTTGGATATTATTGGTGTGATTATTTACAATTTTATGCTATATGTTTAGGGTTGATTTGTAATCTAATTCCAATAATTGCTTGCAAAAATTGTGAAAGGAAATTAGGATCTACAAGTACAATTGTGAATTACATTGATCTTAAACATCAAATCATCCGATTAAAGTGCCGGGATGAAAGCCTTTAGTTGAGTTAATAAATTGGATAATTGACATTGAACGATCCAAACCGGGTGAGGAAATTTCGAGCTTTACTATCTTGCACATTGAATTTTATCCTAAAATTTTGATATTGATCTGATCAACATTGATATCTTTAGACAATTTTGAGTGAACGAACACCTATTTAGAGACTCCCTAATTTAATTTTCATCTCCCTGTGGATACGACACCCCAAACTACACTACAACACCGCGGTATATTTTGGGCGTAATCAAATTTTGGCGACGTTGCCGGGGAGACGGTACAACAAATTGAAGGATCTTCTAGCAAAAGGGTGACTTCGTTCCCTTTTTCATTTTCATTTTTTTTTGGTTTTGTTAGTTTATTTTCTCTCGTTATTATCTCTTGTTTTTCACATAGTTCCCTTTTTTTTTTCTTTTGCTTGTGTTTATGAGCAGGGATCGAGGCGATATATGAAGCTCTACCGAAAGACTTCATCCAGTGTTTGAATCTCTTCCTAACCCTATTTTTGACACTGTATCTATTGCCATGACCACCACATCACGCAACACAATATCTGATAGTGAGCATGATGCACCTTATAGAACTTTGCATGATTATCTTTGCCCCACACGCACATCTACACCATCATGTATTATGTTCCCACCCAATATGCCACGTGTAGATTTTAATCCTGGAATGATTCAACTTCTCCCAAATTTCCATGGACTTGAAAATGAAAACTCGTATGTGCATATTAGGGAATTTGAGGAGGTAGTAGCAACCTTCCACAATCAATATGGTATAGTGGATGCAATTAGACTTAAGTTCTTTCCATTCTCCCTGAAGGAAAGGGCAAAAAGCTAGTTGTATTCATTGAGACCACGTTCGATTGGAACTTGGGCTGAAATGACTCAGGCATTCTTTGGCAAATACTTTCCACATCATAAGACTAGTGCCTTGAAAAAGCAAATCAATTCCTTTGCCCAAAAAGATAGTGAAACCCTATACCAAGCGTGGGAAAGATACAAAGAGTTGCAAGCCCTTTGTCCCCACCATGGTTATGAGAGCTGGTGCATTGTGAGCTATTTCTATGAAGGCTTGACACCTAGGGAGAGCCAGTTTGTAGAGATGATGTGTAATGGTGAGTTCCTACAGAAAGATCCAGATGAGGCCATAGGATATTTAGATGACTTTGCTGAAAAAGCCCATACCTGGACTGAACCTAGTGCTGCTGAGAGTACTAATAGGTCACGACCCACAAATATCCCCGGTAGCATAGGTATTTATCATCTTAGGGAAGAGGATAGCTTTAGGGAAAAGGTAGAAGCCCTAACTAAAGAACTTGAAGCCTTACGTGCTAGAGACTCGAAATCTGTACATAGTGTATCCCGTGTTGAGTCTAGTAGAAATTGTTTTGTGTGTGGGGGAAGCGAACACCCAGCGTAAGAGTGTGCCACTTACACTGAGATGAGAGGAGTGTATGAGGAACACTGTAATGCTTTAGGCATGTACCAAAAGCCATACGCCCCCTTTTCTGAAACCCACAATAAAGGGTGGCAAAATCATCCCAATTTCAGCTGGAGTCTGACAACCAGCAACCTACCCAGCCACCTAGGACTTTTATTACTCCTTCATATCAACCTACAACCTCTAGGAACTCTTTGGAAGACACCTTACATGCTTTTATAGAGGCTCAGGGTAAAACCAATCAAAAGTTTGAAATCATGATCAATCAGGTTGTTGAGGATAACAAGGAAATGAAAAGTCACATGTCCAAATTGACCAATGCCCTAACTGTAGGGGAGCGTGGGAAATTCCCGGCTCAATTTTCAGCCAAACCTTAAGGGACAACACATGGCTCAGACCTCAGGTTCAGAAGGGAATAACTTTAAGGAAGTCAATGCCATCACCACTAGATCTGGCAAGGTTATAGAACCAATCATAAAGTCTAGGGAGTCGAGGGAAAAGGAAAAAGATTCTAGAAATTCTGAGGAGAGTGTCCCTAGTGAGGAGGTAGTAGAAATTCCTACTAGAGTACCTTTCCCTCAAGCTCTAAAGTCCACCTCGAAATCTGCTAGCCATCATAGCGAGATCCTAGAGCACCTAAAGCAAGTAAAGATCAATCTGCCTTTCTTGCATGTGATTTCACAGGTTCCTGCTTATGCTAAAGTCTTTATGGATTTAAGCACTGTCAAAAGAAAACATCATGTCAAGAAAACCGCTTTCTTAACCGAGCAGAGGACCCCACCAAAGTATAAGGATCTTGGTTGTCCTACTGTCTCTTGTATCATTGGGAACCATGAGATTGGACAAGCCCTTCTTAATCTAGGGGCTAGTGTCAATCTCATGCCTTATGAAATTTACTCGCAGCTAGGATTGAGTGAGATGAAGCCTGCCTCTGTTGTCCTACAATTAGCTGATAGGTCCACTATTAAACCTAGGGGAGTAATTGAAGATGTCTTAGTTCAAATTGATAAATTTTACTACCCCGTTGATTTCTTGGTCGTGGATGTAAAAGCTAATGTGAGTGTTGCTTCTAAAATTCCTATCATTCTTGGTAGACCATTTCTTGCTACTGCTAATGCTTTGATTAATTGTAGAAATGGTCTCATAAAATTATCCTTTGGGAATATAACTCTAGAAGTCAACATTTTTCATATTACCAGGCAGCCAGAGGAAGATGATGAGTGTCAACAAACTCACATGATTGACACACTCACACAAGAGGTAGCTGATAATATGTTCCTTGGACCAGTACAAAAATTTCCAAAACCAGATGGTTTGGACATCGTGGAGAGGACAGATCACAAGACAGGTAATAGTCCTTATTTTACATCACCAGTTTCTAACAAGAGGACTCTACCTTCTATGTTGCAGGTCCCCACTACAAATTTCAAGCCCTCTCCTAGTGACCCCACACATGTATTAGATGGAGGCAGAGGAGCTGCACCGATAGTTATGGGCAATGGGTTTAATGCACTGCAAGGAAACTTGGGATCGCCCTGGCTGGATGCGGGCTAAAAATGGGAACATTGGGTCGAGCCAACGACGCTTGGGAGGCAACCCAAGGGAAGTTCATTCCCTTCTTTTATTTTTATTTTTGCATTCATATTTTAGTTATTTTTGTTCTTTTTCTTGCATTACCATCCCATTGAGAACTTCCAGGTTCACCTTTCTTCGTACTTATGTTGACTCACATCTGCCTCCAGGTGATATCTTTCCTTCCCTATTTAGTATTCATGTTTATGCATTGAGGACAATGCAATATTTAGTTGGGGGAGAGTTAATTTGGATTCTCTTAAATCTGTGATTTGCTGCATGTTGTGCCCTTGAATGACAAAATATGCCACTAGGAGATTTACTGCATGTTGTGCCCTTGATGACAAAATATGCCACTATGAGTTAATTTTGTTATGAAAGTCTAGATGTCAAGACACTTGATGAATTATTTTTATGCACACAAGCCTTGTGATAAGATGGTTGTTTAACACATGTAGCTAGAGAAGTCTCTTGTTGAAATTTTCATGTGAGAGAATTTGTGGGTATTAAGAGCTACAATACACTAAAAATGTGATGAGCATGCATTGATTTTGTGAATTGGAAACTTCTTTTGAGCATAACATTACACGGTCCGTGGTAAGATGATGGATTATACTTGGGAAATGATAACAGTCAACTTAGGATACTTTTCAAGCTAATCTGCAGCCCTCTATTTTCCACTTTGAGCCAATACACATATATAACCTTTTCTTTGATGCAACTATGTTATTCCATACCTTTACACATTGGAATACAACGTAAACATCCTTCCACTTTTATACTTCCAAGTGTATAGTAGGTAATGAAACTTTATTTGAGAAAAAAAGTAATGAGCAAAATGATAAGAGTCGATGGGTGCTTGTATAAATCAGTAAAAAAAATGAAAAAAAAAAAAAAAAAAAGGAAAAAAAATAAAGAAAAAAAAAGCGATGAAAAATGACGACTGATTTGTTGATGAGAATGTTGGGAAATGTATTGGTTAAACGATGAAATCTATTGAAATGCATAATGAAATACCTGACTATGTGCTTGGAAGTTTTGATTCATTAAGCCTTTCATTTCGTATATCCCAACCTAAACCTCATTACAACCTTATACATTGACTATTTTGATTCCAAGTGAGTTTGTGGTAAGAAGTTGATGAACTATCATTGACAGTATGCCTATCATAAAATCAATGTTTTCTCGTTGCCTGTTCATGAATATTTAAGCCTCCATATTTGAGTGTATCTTATTCTCAGCTCCGTAGAGAGAAATCCCGTACTAAAAACTTTGATACCAGTGAGTTATGGAGCTAAATCTTTAACTTGAGATATACTTGATGTTGTATGTGTTAGGGTTAGCGGTAAGATGGTTATGGCTTGACACACACTTACACATTTGGCATGTGCTTTTGACATTTTGGTGATCATGACACTATTGATTTCTTTGTGGTGTTGAGTTTGAAAAGAGCATGCATTGTGGTAAATTAGAACTTGATAATTTGACTTGCGACGTTGACTAGTCTTTGCTTGTTTCGTTTTGCATTAAATTGCTAGGGACTAGCAATAAGCATGTTGGGGGGGGTGTGATAATAGCACATTTGTTACGTTTTTCACCCTTTAATATTTTCATTTATGTGATTATTTGACATCGAAATGTACTAAATGTTTCTATATCTTGGTTTAGGTGGCAAATGGGTGAAACAAGTGAAAAATGGGTGAAACAAGTGAAAAATGGATGAAACAAGTGAAAAATGATCAAAATAGAAGAAAGAGAAAGTTAAAGGACCAAATTGCAAATACCAAAAGATGACTCGGCAAGGAAAATGAAGATATGAAGATTTTAGAGTGTTCGACGTCAATTGGAGGAAGAAAGGAGTCAAAGGGGTGATATATAGCCAAGACATTCTCACACATCAACTTTCAAGCTGAAAATTTTTGCACCGATTTTTAGCCTCATCTTGAGACCGTTTTTTCACATGGTATAAGATCGAATTGGAAGTTGACATTTGAATAAAAGTTTTAACCCATCGAGTCAGCTTTCCAACGCACTTTGAATCACCTAAATCGGATATCGGGAGAGAAAGATATTGTCAAAATACTAAAAGCTATCAGAGGGAAAAATATTATACCAAAGCGGTCGCTTAGAGTAATTTGGAAAGCGGTCGCCCACAACCGTACCGAGAATTCAAAGGAAAATATCATTGAACTAAGCTACCGCTTGAATTTACACTAAGCGGTAGCTTAGTGATTTTTTCGACAGATCTGTTCTAATTCCGAAAATAACCTAAACACCTATGGAAATGCGTTTTACTTGATTTTCTCGACCTAAATAGATCAAAACACGTCCAGAAGCCATTATTCATCATCTTGGAACAATTCTTTTCACCTTGGGAACAAGAAAACTCCATGGAAGGCTAAAGAATTATGTGAAGCAAAGAAGGAACTCACCGATTTTTGGGATTTCATGTCAATTGTTCAATTCCTTTGGTATTTATCTGATTTAAAATACTTGTAGAT
Source organism: Osmanthus fragrans (assembly GCA_019395295.1). Classification (NCBI taxonomy): domain Eukaryota; kingdom Viridiplantae; phylum Streptophyta; class Magnoliopsida; order Lamiales; family Oleaceae; genus Osmanthus; species Osmanthus fragrans. The sequence goes on from CM033350.1 coordinate 16,518,367, forward strand.
ATAGAGTTTCATTCTTATATGTATATGTGGGATTGGTTTAATGTTTATTTGATTTCTCATAGACTTAATCATGTTTCTTCTATCGTGAAATTATTAAACTAATCATTGAATTTCAATTTCATATAAGTTTATTGATGAATTTGTTGTGAATTTGGTTTAATTTGTATTAGGTTTTCATAGGATTAATCACGTTCTTCCTATTGAATAATCGAAATACTTATTGAATTTTCATTACTTGGATATTATTGGTGTGATTATTTACAATTTTATGCTATATGTATAGGGTTGATTTGTAATCTAATTCCAATAATTGCTTGCAAAAATTGTGAAAGGAAATTAGGATCTACAAGTACAATTGTGAATTACATTGATCTTAAACATCAAATCATCCGATTAAAGTGTCGGGATGAAAGCCTTTAATTGAGTTAATAAATTGGATAATTGACATTGAACGATCCAAACCGGGTGAGGGAATTCCGAGCTTCACTATCTTGCACTATTGAATTTTATCCTAAAATTTTGATATTGATCTGATCAACATTGATATCTTTAGACAATTTTGAGTGAACGAACACCTATTTAGAGACTCCCTAATTTAATTTTCATCTCCCTGTGGATACGACACCCCAAACTACACTACAACACCGCAGTATATTTTGGGCGTAATCACATGTTCTTCAGGAGGAGCAGATAATTCTTTTTGGAACATTTATATAAGGTGGGTTGTGCTCCTTTAGGAGTAACATTTTAATATTCTTCTAGAATTTTAAAAATTATAATACATACTCTTCATGAGCAATTAATATTCTTCTGGAATATTGATTACAATTATTTATTTTCAAAAATAATATACAATATTCTTCTAAAATGTTGATTAGGATTATTTCCTTTCAAGAATAATATACAATGTTCTTTTAGAATATTGATGAAAATTATTTCATTTCAAGAATAATATATAATATTCTTCTCCAATATTACTATAGATAAGTTGGTTTCATCATTGATTAAAAAAATAGATGCATAAACAATGTCATAATTAAATTTACATAAAATTCACACACATAGGATATGGATACAAATATAATATACATACAAAATAGTCATAATTCATGGTACAATAAAATAATCATAATTGATTAGTACATGCATTAGTAAAATAATAATTATAAATATAGTATAATAAACACTAGAACGGCTATGCATAAATCCTATATCTATGTTTTTGCTTAATTCTATAAACTAATACAAAAAACATTAATTGGATGCATGAATGGATAAAAAAAAAAATTAACATGTCACCAAATTAATTTTGGTACATGAAAAAAATAATTATGCTTATAAAAATCATTACCTTCTAACTAATTCACTTTGATTTTTAGAGGCTCATGTTAATAACGTGTTATAAACTAAAGAAAAATAGAACAAAAGGGAGAAGCCAATAGAATTGTATGTATTTTATTGGGAACCAAAATCCCATATTAAGGAAAGGACTATGGATACAACGATAATAATTTTTAAGGTTGTAGGGGTATAATTGTCATTCATAAATACTACTATATTTACAACAATTTACTTTTTATTCTAACACTATTATTCAATTTAAAAACTCACTTTTCATTCTCAATGATACCATAAAAGAAACATCCACTACCACCATCCCAAATCTCAAAATTTATAAAACAAATATAATTTATTGGATAAGAAAAAGACCACACATTATTGTTTCAAGGTCCAACTATTTATCATGTGACTAAGAGATATGCAAACCAAACAATTGAAACACCTTTTCCCTATCCCTGGTTCTCACATTCAAACTAAATGTAACCAATAAATTCTCCTTATTAATTTTCTGACTAGATCATTTCTCATAAATTGATAAGATATCCAGAAGGGCCATACAATCCAACTTTCTAATGCAAGGTATAGTGATACTCTCTAAATATTTTAACTTGGGAGGTAGCCTTATCGGAAGAATTGCACTACACTCGGTTAAGTTAATTGTTTCATTTTTCTCCATCTTCATTTTGTTGGATAGAATATCCTGCACAAATTTAGCGTAATTTGTGCTAATGTGTTAGTGAATTGGATATTGAAATCCAACTTCTTGAAGACGTCCAAGAATTTAGCCCAGAATTTTGGATTTCTTTCACTTCTATCATATCATATCAATCTTCTATTGCAAGTTGGTCAATATGCCAAATTTAGCCCCAAATGGCCTTTTCCAACTGTGTGGGGTTAGGGGAATGAATTCATGGGTAAATTGGTAATTCACTGTTCAAAACCTTGAGCAAAATGAAAAATATGAAATTAGGTCCTCGAGGTGTGTGAGGTTACTAATATATATATATATAAACACTTAGCCCCTGTTTGGGCCATATTTTCCCACCAATTTAGAATAAAAAAAGTCGTTGAGGAGGGCCACACAACATGACATTGTTGATTCCTCTCTCACAGTTGGTTTTGGAAGGTGTGCTCCAACGGTCAAGAAATTCATTTTCATTGTTCAAAAATATGGCTCAAACATGATTTTACATTTTATTCTCAATGATACCCTAAACGAAGCATCCGCGGCCACTCCCATCCATCCATTTCGTTGCCACCACTTCTAGACTCACTGCACTTTCACTGTAGCTAAGTCCACAAACCATCATGTTACCGTCGTGCCACCACCACCTTCATTCACTACAACCATTTCAAATCTCAAAATTTATAAAACAAATATGATATACTGGATAAGAAAAAAGACCACACACTATTGTTTGAAGATCCAAGTATTTAATATGCAAATAAGTGATCTGCATACAAAACAGTTGAAGCATTCTCTCCTTGTCCCTAGTTTTCACATTCGACCTAAATGTAACCGCTAAATTCTTCTGATTAATTTTCTGACTAGATCCTTTCTTTTAAATTGGCAGGATATCCCGAAGGGCCGTACAATCCAACTTTCTAGTGCAAGGTATAGTGAAACTTTCTGAATATTTTAACTTGGAAGGTAGATTTATCTTAAGAATTTCATTGCACTCCTCGATTAAGCTAATCATTTCGGATAGAATATCCTTCATAAATTTAGCGTAATCTATGCTAATGTGTCATTGAATTTGATATTGATATGCCATATTCTTGAAGACCTCCAATAATTATATAGACTACTAATCTTAATTGTCATTCTGCAACCTTTGAGGAAGAGGAATAAAGGGCACATATGCTTTAACCAAACTTGGCGCCTTAGCCTCAAATTACTTTGAGCTATCCTTCTAGTTAGCTTTTTCTTGGTAGGTTCAAATTGTTGTTCACCTTCTTCTTTGTTAATCAACACATGTTAGTCCTTTTTCATTGGTCCTTTTACATGGATATTTGGTAGTTGTATTGTACTCTCGATAGTTATGGAATGTACTTTATCTTTTGAATTTATCACTGTATTGATAGGTAGAGTACCCCTGATGTCCTTTTTGACAGTTGCAAGGCCATCCGGCCAATCTAAGCCTTTGTTTGGCTCCATTTTTCTGTCATTTTTTTTTTTCTCTCTCTTACTTTCAATCACACAATCTTTCATAAAATAATATTACACGTAAATCGAAAACTTTTCTTTCTTTTTCAACTACGCATTCTACAAAAAAAAAACACTATTCCAAATACTATTTTTGAAAAAAAAAAAAAAAAAAAAAAAGGGGGGCTCAAAGAAGGGCCAAGTCTCCAATTTCCTAAAAGATGCTTGTTGATTTTGATAATTGTCTCATTTTACTAAAATAATTTATCAGTTTAATGCATGAATTGTCGGAATATCTTCGCCAAACTTGACATTCTGTAGGGTTATTGGCATTACCACTACCAACTAAAACTTGGGTGTTGCTTCCATCCTAAGTTGTATGTTTGCAAGTATGACACTATAGATGTAGATTATTTCGTACAAAAATACAATCTTTGGTTGAATTTTCATTTTTACAGACCGAGTGGCCATTTTTTAATACAAAATTCATCAAATAACATAAAATCTTTGGTAGACTGATTTGCCTCACATTTTTTATGGACCGATTCACCCGATGTACATGGGGCTTTCACCGAGAGTTCAACTTGTTTCGTTAGTGCAATAATGTGCGCATTAGTGGCCGAATTCTCTAATTTATGTATGCCTACCATTCTCTTCGGGACTACGTGGTCTGACGAGTATAGAGAACGTGTCTTTGCAATTAGTTCAAATAATCTCAATGCTTGATTCACCGATTTCTTTGTGAGGGACCCATTTGTAAAAGAATCCACCTAATACATAGAAAAGGGGTAAAAGTTCAGCATAGAAGTAGTGCACCTATCGACCCTTGCTTATTCCATGATTCGTACATTTTCTAAGTAACTTCTTAAACATGTCTTATCCTTCATGATAACCTTTTTCATTAAGTTGTTGAAAAGTAGAGATTTTCAATTTTATCTTCGCCACATTAGGTTGTGAATAATATTTATTACAGAAATTCCTTACCAAATAATTACTAGTAGTTATATTGGCATGTGGCTCAGAATCTAACCATTCTAATGCGCTATCGATTAATATGTATGGGAATAATCGGAGTTTGATTACATTATCCCGTACCCCTTGCAGTTGAATTTTTTTGCATATTAATTGAAATCTTGAAATATGGGTGGTTGGGTTTTTCATGTGCCCTCCCTTAAAATTGAAGATTGTTGCTGAATATATTGATAAAATTCGTCCTTAGCTGAAAATCATTTTGTACAAACTCTGGATATACAATACTTGAGTGATAAGGAGCAACTAATTGAGTCAAGAACTGTATCACTGGTAAGTCTCATTCATCAGCTTTCACTCTTTTATGTTGCTTAATTTGTTAAGCCTCTAATCAAGCGGCTCTACGACAATTTCTCTGGAAGCGTCTTATGCACCGGTCAGTCTAACTAGTTTGTTTGAGTAGTGATTTGTTGTATTCTTTATGTCTTTGTCTGAAAGCTAGTTCAATCTTAGATTGAATGATTCGAGATTGTTGCCTTTATATGGGAACATAGAACGAACACATTTTTCCTCATAAAGAAACAAATAAAAATAAATGAAACAAAAGCTATAAATTTTTTCACCAATATTAAATAAAAATTGGTCATCAATAACAACGGCAAAAACATATTGTGAGATACAACAAGTGTAACCATATCAATTAAACAAGAAGTAAAGCGGACCTAAAGAGTTTGAATTACTATCTTTCAAGAACTGTCTATTTAATGATTAATCTAACTATTCCTAACTCATATTTGAATAAAGGCAAACGTTGGTGACATGATTTTGATAAAACTAGTATATAACTAAGAAAATAAAAACAATTAAATAATCAAATATGATGTTAAAAGTATTGTGACTCGCGAATTCAAATCAATCCTATCTAGCTGAGTCAACTTACTATATTTCAATGTGAATTTGAATAAGTCTCAATTGAACTTTTGAAATCACTTGGGAATTCAGTTAAAGACTACAACAATAGTTAAAATGTATCTCTAACTTTTATTCATTTCTCGAATTTTATTATAACGTCTAAATCAATAACTTGCCTCTTGATTTATATAAATTCACAAATCAATGAAATAGTGTCTAGTTATTTCAAAGCCTGAAAATAGTAGTGAAATCAATTCATAAACAACGAAATACTATAATATTGAGAATTGATATTAAAGGTTCAAAACTATATTACATCGTTCGTCCCGACTATTGATTTATTACACATCATAATGGAAGAAAAACTTAAAAATGATTTTGGAATGCGTTAATGGGTTAAAAAGAAAAAACAAGAAAAAGGAAATCTTCTTGAATCAATAATCGCATTCTTCTCGCCAAATACTTGAAATCCTAGAACCTACCAAACCTCTTACCATTTTCAACATCAACAATTCCGTTAAACTTGTAAGTGTTATGTCCCTAGGTTCAATCAACTTTGGACATAAAAATTTAATATATATTCGATGCAATTTTATGGCATATCTATTATTCAACTAATATTCAACTATATTAAATAATAGAGTCTGTAGATTCAAATCCTAGTAATTTGTTAATCACAAAAAGTTGTGATTGTGAGATATAAATTACTTATAACTAAATTTTAAATCATCAATGGTCGTAAGTAATTACGAGATACGGATAAATCATCACGTATGACATTTATTACTTGTGAAGTAAGTAATTGATCTCAAAAGCTAAACTGTGGTGACACTTAAATGAACAGCTTAATGTTTTGTTATAGAACAAAACATTAAAGACCTTATGGGGAGATTCCACATGGATAATTATTTGAGTGTCAATAGTTAATTTCTAACGTTCGCTAGCGGAATTGGTCATTTAACTTGAGGTCATCATAGTGTCTTATATGAGAACAGTCATACTTTGGTGATATTGAATGTTGCTCTGCCAAGGCCGCTACGACATCATTCGAGTATGTCAAAAATCATATGAATATTGTAAATTATCAATAAATGATTCGTCATTCTTAGATAGGAAGAGATTAAGATCTACAATTCATCCAATTAAGTCGATAATGAAATCATTAGCCAAAGTGTGCTCATAATTCGAAAATGAGTTTTCGACTTAAATTGACCTAATAGTGAGATGAAAGATATGAGCAATAATTGATATTGACATATATTCATATTTTATAATCGATCGGATCATATTGACAAAAAGATTATAGTTTCACGATAAACGAACAAATTGTTTTGTCGTACCAGTGATTTTTTTCCATCACATGTATTGCACTAATATATTGTTGGATGTCAATTTGGGACGATGAATGTGAATTAGTGATAAATTAAAATGAGTGTTTTAATTTATCAATTTTGATTAGATCAAAATAATAATTCACGTCGTTAGCTATCATTATTGAGAATCTAATATGTCACACACAAAAGAAGAACAAGAAGAATGAGATTTACCAATTAATTAACTGACAAGTGTTGGATAATTAATTAATTGAGTTACTTGTTAATAGGGTTGAATTAATTAATTGGATTAATTAATTCATTGACCAAATTTAATTAATTGGATTAATTAAATATTAGATCGGATTAAGTTAAGAGACGAGCCAAACCCGTTTGGACTTATATTAATAGGTTACTAGGGTTTGAAAAAAGGAAAAGAGAAAATAATTATTTTTGGTAGCACAAGAAAAGTAAAAAATCCAAATTCTCTCAATCTTGTTCCTTGTGTGAAATTCCCTTAAAGGCTGGACAATTAGACAATTGTTGATTGCAGATCGTGATTGTTCGTATTACAAGATCTGCAAATGAGTTTGCAAAATCTTCAAAATGTATAATTTTTATCACAGTTTCTATCTAAACACAAAGCAGATCCCTGGTGGGAATTAAAATTATTTTATCTTTCACTATACATGATTAAGTAAATTCTCAACAGTGGTATCATAGCCTACTTTGTACTTGACAGAAATTGTTTTACATATTGATTTAATCAAAAGTTGATTATTCATCTTATTCTTGGATCTAGCAATTGTGAAAATTAATTTCATCTTCAAAATCTGGTTTTGAAAACAAAAAAAAAAAATAATTTTTTTGGGTTGAAAACATGGATCAAATCGTAGCAGATCAGTGGCTAAGTGTAGTAGTCCCGTGGTAGCTGTGCGCACTGTCGCGATTGCAGTGGCATGTGATTCAGCGCATGTCGCTGCAATTGCAACGACATCGCGGTCACTGCTACAGCTAACCCGAAGATGCTTCGCGTTGCTGTGGCGACAGCCTCTGCTGCAAGGGATCTCAGCGGTGTAGAATAAAAAAAATAGTGTTAGGGTTTTGAGAAGGAGGTGGAGGCGAGGGGCCTCTGATGCAATTTGTAAATTGTAGGCCCCAACATGCAATTAGATTTTAAGGGTTGTCTTGCAATTTCAAAATAAAGGACCTACTTTTAATTTGAACTTGGGTCAAATTACAATTTTCAAAATGGGTTTTGAATTTGAATATTAAAGTTTTTCCTTTAATTGTATTTTAAATGGGTTTTGACCCAAGATTAAAATTTTATTTAAAATTGACAACTATTATATTTTTGTTAAAATTGGATTTTAATTTAAATATTAAACTTAACTCTAAATTTAATTTAATTTTATCTAGGAATTTTATCTTAAATTAAAATGTTAATTCAATTAAAATTAGAGTTGGACTCTAATTTGATATTTAATTATTTGATTTTAATTAAAGTATCCCATCCTAAAATTTTAAGGAATTAGAGTTGGACTCTAATTTGACATTTAATTAAATAGTTTTGCCCTATAATTTTGAAATTGGAGTTGGACTCTAATTCGACATTTAATTAAAATTTGATTTGATTTAAATAAATTCGCAAATTAAATTAATTTATTAATATGATTAATTTATTATTTAATTATTTCGACCCATCTATCTAAATGAGTTTAGAAGACTACAATTGCTAGATTCTTGAAACATGCTTGCATATAATATTAAATATTATATAGGAAAACATTTATATGATGAATGTTTTATTTAGTGGATGATTATAGACTCGACCATATGGATGTGTTGAATAGTTAATTTTATACTTGTTGTTTTATGGGTCTTCTAGCTCTTAATTTATTTTGGACCTGCGAATCCATTAGTATTGTGATTATTATGGGTCTGCGTGTCCAATTTCATTTAGGCTTGCATGCCAACTAGTATAGAATATAGGTTGCAGTTGGACTAATTGAAGATGCAAGAAAATGAGGAAACCATGGAAATGGTGCATTAATACTAATTCAATGCTATACTCTCTAGGAATTGACCAACTAGTCTTCCTAGATAGAATTAGTCAATAATCATCAACACCATTTTATGTATGTTTATTTGCATGTTTGATATATATATATATATATATATAGTGGTGTCAAAATGGGCGGTCCGGGCCGGCCGCGTATCTTTCGACCCGGACCAGCTCGCTCACGGAAAAAGCCCGCATCATACGGGCTTACGGGCCGGGGAAAAAACTAAGTGACCCGGCCCAGACCGCAAGCCCGCTTGTTTTTTTTTTCAAAGATTATCACATAAAAAATAAATGGTAATTTTTTTTTTTAAAAAAAGAGGCCCACGGTTGTTTTCCAAAACTCAGCCCAGATCGCTAGAAAATATATTAGGCCCGTGAACCGGCCCGCTCGGTTCACGGGCCAGTTTGCCTTCGGGCGAGCCTGAACGAGCAGGTCCGAGCCCGCCCATCTTGACACCTATATATATATATATTAGACATTTGCATGATAAATCACTCACTAAAATATTAAGTCAGAATTATTAATCGTCTTTCATCATTATAGTGAAAAACAAGAGTCCTAAATTGTCTCAGCTTGTTTAGTACACTCAAAGCTAGTCTATTAAGGATATGTTTGACACTATAAAATATTTGATATTTTTGAATGATAGGTTTGACTTAACTAAAATTTGTCTTTTGTTGAGTACACTCAAGGAGATAAATTCTAGAGGCATGTTAAGCTAACACATTTGATGTGTGAAGATAAAGAGTTGTTAGTTTAATGATCTGAGGGTTATATGGAGATTCAAATAATAATAGTATCTATCCAAATATTTTATTAAAACTTTTTGAGTACACTCAAGGTCTTAATAAACAAATGTGATCCCAACCCACTGTGAGTCAAATATGAATTCCATAAATTTATGAGAGATGATCATAAATTTGAGTTAACAAGTGGGAGTATAATTAATTTAATAAAAGACCATCTTAAATTAATTGATGCATTATATATTATTCTTTTACATTTCGTCATTTATATTTATTGAATCATGAGTAACCATATGTATCTGAGAGGCATATTGGATGTCAATAACCAAACCAAAATTTCTTGATTGGCACCGAAATATGAGAATTGTTCTCAAGCATGAGAAATTTGGTTATGTCCTTGGCTAGCCTTTTCCAAAGACACATATTGATGACTCAATTAAGGAAGAAGTTGTTGCTATAATAAACACGGTGATGACGATAATACTGCAACATGTGTGATACTTGTAACTATGTCACCTGAGTTACAAAAAGAATTATTCTTTAAGTACACTCTTTTTTGACATTTTTTTTGACATTGTACTCACAATGTATGGGGTCCACTATTATTTTAACTGTGGGCTCCACCCTTTGATTGTCAGTAGAGTGTCAAACTTAGTGTCAAAAAAAGTGTACTTATAGCAAAACTTTTATAAAAGTAACATAAGGGTATGGATGCTAACAATGATTTTCATTTCAAATAGTTGTATGATAATAATCACGTGTTGAAGGATATGAGATTTTCAAGCAACTATACTAGTGCAAAATGATTGAGGAATCTTCAGCCAGTGCTCATGTACTGAAGATGAATGGCATTGATAAGTTGTCTCAATTGAATTCAATCGTGAACCATGAACTAAGTATTGTGTTGGTTTTACAATCTCTATCAGAGAAAGCTATTCACAATTAATTATGAATTTAAAATGAATAAACTCGAATGCACACTCATTGATTGTTGAACATGCTTAAGATTGTGAAGCTCGATATCAAAATTTATAGTAGGACAAATCTTAGTCATTGATTCCCCTAAAGGTTGTAAGAGGAAGTTTAAAGGATGTTTTAGGAAGGCATCCAAGATGGCTAAGACGGATAAAGCGAAGAAGGACAATAAGAAATTTAATTACCCTTGTTATCATTATAGAATGAGAGGTCATTGAAGAAATATTGTAAGGCTTATGTCTACTTCATTAGCTTCTTAGATATCAAATACTAGATATGGATCTTATATTTATAAAATTATGGAGAAACTAAGTAGAAGTAGACCACTGCAAAATGGAGAAGTTGACCTGTACGTTGAAGATGAGCAAATGTTGCTGCAATGCCTGTAGGAGGATACTTCTTGCCATTGCCTTTAGGATTAGTATTGGAAGTAGAGAAATGTTACTTTGTACCCACCTACCAGAACATTATATAAATTTTATGTTTGGACATGAACTATTTTAATATTAAGGACAATTGTTGTTTCCTTCTATCTTGATAAGATCTTAATGATTATGGTAAATTACAAAAATGATATTTATAATACTGAGTATTCTATAATGAGTATAGAAATTGAAAGGCATAAAAGTGATAATCTGAATAACACATATAACTAGCATTGCAGACTTGGTTACATAAATGAGAATGCAATTCCAAAATTACATAGAGATATATATTTTGGGCCCAATTGATTTTGAATAATTTGAAAAGTGCAAATTATGCCTGTTAGGCACAATGACCAAATCTCTTTTTGCTTGAAAATGAGAAAGTTCTGCATACTTACTAACCTAATACATGGTGATGTATATAGACCCCTACCAATTAATGCTGGATGAGGTTTCTCTTATTTCATCACATTTACTAATGACTATTTCATAAATGGTAATGTATATTTGATGAAATTAAGCATGAATCTCTTGAACGGTTCAAAGGATTCAAGCTGGAAATAGAGAAACAAATAGGTAAATGTATTCTCACACTAAGATCAAATCAAGGTACATAATTTTAGATTATCTAAAAGAGAATATGATTTTCGCAGTGGAGTTCACAACATACACCACCACACAACGGTGTATCTGAAATGAGGAATCGTAGACTATTAGATATAGTGCAATTAATAACAAGCCATGCGAACCTCTCAAAATCGTTTTGGGTTATGCAGTAATTGTTGCATGCTACACACTAAATCACATCCCATCTAAATCGATCGACAAAACTACATACGAGTTATGAAAAGACAGTAGTCCCATTTGGTCTCACATAAAATTTTGGGGTTGTGACGCTCATGTGAAGCGCAATAAATCGAATAAGTTTGGGTCTATATCCAATAAATACATATTTGTGGAATATCCAAAACATATATTAGATATTAATTCTATAATCCCATTGAGAAGAAAGTCTTCGTCTTATGACATACCATCTTCTTAGAGAAAGAATTATTGTAGGAGAGGACAGTAGGAGCAGAATAAATTTTGAGAAGTTCAAAAATCCATAGATATAGTTGACCAAGTAGATGAATCTGAGTCTGATCCCACACCTGCTAAGGGACATATTCTTGATGAGAAAGTAGAGATTTCTAAGGACACGTCAGCTCCATATAAATTTTGTAGGATCATTCAACCTTCTAGGAGGTGCGAATCCATGATTAGTAATCACGCATTATTAATCGAAGATGATGAACATATTAATTGCACAAAAACAAAGTCAAGTGTTGACTGAAAGAGATGGCAAGAGGTCATGAAATTTGAGATGAACTCGATGTATTTGAACAAAGGTTTAGACCTTGATCAACCGACCTGATGGGATACAACACATATGTTGTAAATGGGTTTACATGAAAAGGTCAGCATGAATGGAAAAAATCATACATACAAAGCTGGCTAATAGTAAAAGGTTATAAATAAAGACAATGAATTGACTTTGATGAAATCTTCTAACCTATGGCCATGTTAAAGTCAATTCGGATTTTGCTTGCAATATCTACATACCATGACTATGAGTTATGACAAAATGATGTTAAAACTGCATTCGTTAACATGAACTTGGAAGATGAAGTGTACATAACACGACTTGAAAGTTTTGAATCCATTTACGCTTACAAGGTATTAAGCTTAATCAATTCTTACATGGATTAAAGAAAGCCTCTTAGAGTTGAAATCTTTAATTTGATGAAAAAGTCAAAAGATTTGATTTTATCAAAAACGAAGAAGATCAATGTGTTTACAAGAAGATAGTGAGAGTGTTATTGTATTTCGAGTGTTATATGTAGATAACATATTAATAGGAAACGGCATCCCTATATTTCAACTGTTGAAATCATGATTGTTAAATAATATCTTAATGAAAGATATGGGAGAAGCAACTTGATAAATAGAGATAGATATAGAAGATTGCTTAACTCATCCCAATCTACATTTATAAAATCTTGAGAAGATTTTATGAACTAAGAGTCATGGATACACTAATGTCAACTTCTAGTCAGACTAGAATGATAGCAAATCTCAATCAAGATATTGGTTTACTCTTAAGCGGTGTATTGGAAAGTTCGAAACATGAAACAACTGTAGATTTAATAGTAAAAGCATAATATACTATTGTTTCAGAAGAAGCAAAGTGTTGCGGTCTAGATAAAAAAGTTCATTAATAAACTTGAAGTAGTTCCTAACATTGTTGATCACAAACTTCTACATTGTGATAACAATGGAGCAATCGTACAAACGAAGGAACTAAGGTCTCATCAATGGTCTAAACATGTGTTAAGATTGTATCATCTCATCAGAGAGATAATACAAAGAAATAATGTAAAGAATGAATGAATTCCCACAATTGAAAATATTGCAAATCCATTGACAAAGAGTTGTCACAATATAAACATGATTGTCGTGTAAACTTTTATGATATTAGATGCATAAGTGATTGGATCTAGTGCAAGTGTGAGTTTGTAAGTGTTATACCTTAGGTCTAATCAACTTCAGACATAAACACTTTTAATATATATTCGACACAATTTTATGACAGATCTATTATTTAATTATTCAATTATATTAAATGATAAAGTCCGTAGATTCAAATTCTAGTAATTGTTAATCACAGAGAGTTGTGATTGTGAGATACAAATTACATATGACTAAATCTTAAATCATCCATTGTCGTAAGTAATAACGAGATACGAATATCGTTGTTACGGATAAACAAGCACGTGATATTTCTTACTTGTAAAGTAAGTAACTGATCTCACAAGTTAAAGTGTGATGATACTTAAGTGAACACGTGGATGTTTTGTTATACAACAAAATATTGGAGACCTGCTGGGGAGATTCTACATGAATAACTATTTGAGTGTTAGTGGTTAATCTCTAACATTTACTAGTGGTATTGGTCCTTTGACTTGAGGTCATCATAATACCTTATATGATGGCAGTCATACTTTGGTGATGTTGGATGTTGCTCTATCAAGGCCCACTAATACGGTATCGTTCGGGTATGTCAAGAATCATATGATGGTTGTGAATGACCAATAGAGGATTCATCACTCTTAGATATGAAGAAATTATGATCTACAATTCATCAAGTTAAGTCGATAAATGAATCTTTGTCCAAAATGCACCCATAAGTCGAAAAAGATTTTTCAACTTACATTGACTTAATAGTTGGATAAAATTTATAATCAATAATTGAGATTGACTTATATCTATATCTCGTAATTGATCGGATCATATTGACGAAATGATTATAGTTTCAACGGTAAACGAATAAGTTTGGTTTTTTCATACCACGTGACATTTTTCATCACATATATTGTCCTAACACATTGTTAGATATCAACCTGGGACGACAAATTTGAATTAGTGATAAATTAAAAGGGATGTTTTAATTTATTGATTTTAATTAGATCAAAATATTATTTCGTGTCGTTAGGTATCGTGATTGAGAACCTAATGGGTCACAAAAGAAAGGAGAACATAAGAATGAGATTTACCAATTAATTAATTGAAATATGTTAGATAATTAATTAACTGAGTTGCTTGTTAATAGGGCTTAATTAATTAATTGAATTAGTTAATTCATGGACCAAATTTAATTAATTAAATTAATTAAATATTGGACCAGATTAAGAGTGTGTTTGATAGAGATTATTTGGGAAAAACGAATTTGAAAATAGTGATTTGATGGGAAATGTGTGGTTGAAAAAGAAGGAAAAGTTATTGATGTGATGGAAAATATTATTTTATTGAAAAATGTGTGGTTGAAAATGAGTAGAAGAATGAAAATGAAAATGAAAATGAAAATGTGGGTCAAACGGGGCCTAAGTTAAAAGACGGGCCAAGCCCATTTGGACTTATATTAAGGGGTACTTACAAAAATACCCTTAAATTTATGAGTGTTTTGAAAAATCATATGAAAAGTTTTTTGTAAGTAAAAAATACTGTGTAAAATTAAAAATTGACACAATGTCACTTTTTTATAAAAAAAAAAAAAATTCACTTTTTAAAATAAAAATTATCACTTTTTTGACACAATGTCACATTTAAAAGTTTAGTGTCACTTTTTTATTAAACAATGAAATACAATCTCACTTTTATTAAAAATAATGTTTGTCACTAAGAAGTTATAAAAATTTGAAAATGCAACTGAAAAAATGGACAAATACTAAAAAAAAGTGACAAATTAAAAAGAAAAAGTGATACAATGTCACTTTTTTTTAAACACAATTCAAAAAAAAAAAAAAGTGACACAATATCACTTTTTTTATAAAAAAAAAAATGTCACTTTTTAAAAAAAAAGTGACATGGTGTCACTTTTTTTATTTTTTTAAAAAAGTGACACAATGTCACTTTTTTTATATATATAAAAATTGTCACTTTTTTGACACAATGAATCTAGTTCTCAAGTTTGCAGATGCTCATTTACAGTGAACGGTGAATCTAATTCGAAATGTTTGGTCCCATATCAATAAAGTTGCGAATCATGTGGAACTTTGATTACATATGACTATACATTGCTATATGGAATTTACCCAACAAATGAAACGGTTGTACAAACAAGTCTACAAAGATGTTAAAACTTGTGTAACGAAGGTAAAAATTGCACTGCTATGCTCTCAAATGATAAAAACTCATAGCGTCACATTCTGAAAACACAAGACTGGAGATGGAGTCCCAATACATTGACCTTTTTTGAGAGGACCATCAGGATGCAATCCAATGGAATCTAGAGTCCTCTTATCTATAACGTATTTAATACGTTGTTAATTGATTTAATTAGTTATTAGGGCATTAATTAATTTAGTTAATTTTTTAGGGCACAGGGCCTAATTTAGTTAATTGAGGCATAATACTCTATAAGTTGAAAATGACAAAATTTCATTTAAGTGAAAAAAAATGTGATAGAAATTTAAAAAAGTGACACTAAAAAAAAGTGACAGAAATTCAAGAAAGCGGTGAACGCTAAAAAAAAGTGAAGAACATACTTAAAACTGAAGCAGGAGTTGCCAAAAAGATAAACCAGATCTAATTAGCAATGTTTACACTAATGTACTATCCGCAGATAAGGTAAATGACACAATTAGTAAGCTTCTGTTTCCTCCCCTTTTTGTGGTTTCCTTAAAAAAAATTGTATTGTGCTGCCCCCGAACCCCCATTACCCCCCACCCCTTCACTTATATATCTTCAAATTTGGACCCCCCATCTCCAATAAGCTGGCTCCGCCACTGGTCTAGATCATTCTATTTCCTTTCCTCTTCCAGTCTTTGCGAATCTGGCTAATTCTTGATCCAATCCAAGATACTTTGGCAACCAAAGTCAGTGTCCACCATAGGCATTCTTCTCTCCACCATCGATTGGTATTCATATCACGGGTACCACCAACACGGCAACTCATAGTAGTCATCCTACACCTCGTCCTTATCTATAAGTGGTATCGTGTTCAAGGCCACATTATGAAAAATGTCATGTGTTTTATCGATGCATCCAATCTTACAACCACTGCTATCTTTGAGTCAAACGCCATAGTGGTAACCTCGTCCTTTAGCATCATGGCAACCACGGGCCAAACTTGCAACCACCAACACATTTGATCATTCTAATTGGCTTCTTGATAGTGGCGTTTTGCACCATATCACCATCTACTTGAGTAATCTCTCTAGTCATACTCGCTATGATGGTTTTGTTGACATAGTGATTGGTGATGGCACTGTTGTTTCTATTATGTAAACCTGTTCAAAATCTCTCTATACACCCCTGTATATATTTTCTCTACATAATTTTTTTGTGTGTCCCAACTATGAAAAATAATCTTATTTCTATTTCTCAGTTCTGTCAGTCCAATAATACTTCAATTGAATTCTTATCAACTTCCTTTCATGTGGAGGATCTCGACAATGGGACAATCCTTTTGTAGGGTCGAACTAAAGATAGTGTGTACAAGCGAATATTTTCATTCGTAAAGTCTTTTCCATTAATGGCTTCTTCAAGCGTTAAGACCACTTCGTCCAAGTGACATCATAGATTAGGTCATCCGTCATCTTCCATTTTTAGGCACATTGTTTCCAAATTTCAACAAGAATTATCGAGTCCTTTACATTTGAATTTTAGTCATAACTCGTGTCAATGCAATAAAAGTCACAAATTACCTTTCTCAATATCTTCTCTTATTACTCTCTCCTCTTTAAATTGTCTTTTTAGATGTGTGGACCTCTCCCATTTACTTTGTTGATAACTTCAAGTACTAGTTATTTTTGTTGACAACTTCATCAAATATATCTGGTTTTGCCCACTTCAATGAAAATCACATGTTCATGATATGTTTGTTCGATTTAAATCCTTTGTTGAAAACTTCTTTAATAAGAAAATTATCACACTTTATTTCGATAATGGGAGGGAATATAAAGCTCTCTTTTCCTTTCTAACCACCAATGGCATCACTCATCTCACTTCATCTCCTCACATACCAGAACATAATGGATAGTTTAAATGTCGTCATCGTTATATTGTTAAAATTGGTCTATTTTTTATTTCTTATGCATCCATGCCTCTATCTTGTTGGTCCTATGCATTTAGTACTACTATCTTTCTTTTCAACAGTCTACCCACACCCACACTTCGTTTTCTTTCCCCATATGCTAAACTTTTTGGCACTCTACCAAACTACTTTATACTCCATATTTTTGGTTGTTTTTGTTATCCATGGCTCCAGCCATATTTATCTCACAAATTTGCTCATCGTTCATCTCTTTGTGTCTTTATCAGTTACTCTTCCACTCAAAGTGCTATCTATGTCTTGAACCTACATTTACTTATATCTATATGTCACATCATGTAAAATTTGTCGAGACCATTTTTCCCTTCACTTCACTTAAGACTTATTTAGACCGTCTTTCCACTAAATCAATATTTGATCGGTATCTCTATGTGCCTTTCATCTGGATTACAAACGCATCATCTACGACCCCAACACCTACACTTCTCGTGTAGCAAAAATTTTCCCTTTCTTATCTCACCATTCCTCCAAACCCAAACATCAGTGTTGCAACGCCATGTTTCCGTGCCATGACCTTCCCAGCCTAAGTTCCAGTGTTGTGCCTCAACCATCCCCACATCGTAGAGCCCAATCACTTAGGTCCACATCCATCCCACTTCCATTGAATACCTCCTCATTTGAACCAACCAACTCCTTTTTCACCCATTTAGCCTTTCATCTTTGAGTTATTATCACTCGATCCAAAAACAACATCCACAAGCCAATCACTAAATTGAACCTAACTGCTTAGTTCGCTACTTCTAATGAACTTGAACCTATATATGTGAATCATGCCTTGACGTAAGGCAATGTCCAATAAGTATTGATAAGTGTAGTTTATATACTTATTCAAGGTCCTAAATGATTATATTTTATCATTCTTTGGATAAATTAGTGTCTAATTTATTATTTATTACTTTTATTAGAAAAGAAATCATGTTTGGAGGAAGAATTGGAAGAAAGAACGAGAAATAGAAAAAAAATGATAAAATCCGAAGTTCAAGGACTAAAGTGCAAATACTCAAAACTTGTCATGGACTTCAAATCGATAATTTGAGATTGATAAGATCAATTGGATACAATAAGAAGTAAAAAATGAATAAAACATAACCAAATGATCTTTACAAATCAATCTCCAAAATGCATTTTCCAGATTTTCAACTTAAAGAATTGTAGCACTTTAAGTTATTTTTTCGATGCATTTTCAAATACCTCAGTCGAATATCGGGAGAGAATGTTATGATCAAAATACTGAAAGCTGTGCAGAGACAAAATCATGCGCGCGAAGACAACATTCCTTTTTTGATTAAAACTTTTTTGGAAGGAAAATTTGGACATGAATCTTAACCTAATTTCATCATATAAATAGAAGACATAGGCAGCCGTTGAAGGAGCTCTCTCCCACCTCTCAAATTAGATCCATATCACAAAATCATTTAAGAACAATGGGCAAATTCAATATAAGTTGGAGATGAGAACTAATCTAGCAAGAGATTGAATCAAGAACGTCAAGCATTCGAAGAATCAAATCTTGGGGTTGATAATCAAGAACAAGAATTGAATTGTGACTTCTCTTTCTTGTATTTATAAATTTCGAGTAATGTTCTTCCATTATTCTCGTTGTTTTATCAATGGAAACATGTTTAGCTAGATTTTCATTGTATTGGATGATTGATGAACCCTTTCGCGCTTTTATATTAATTCAAGATGATTAATTTAGTATTTCTTGATTTTCTTGATTAATTTTGCATTCCCATCATAATTATTTGATTGCTTAGCTACAAGACAAAGTATGTGCGTAACACAAGTCGTGTTGAGGAATGAGATTAATAGCTCAACTAGGTTTTATTTATTTTTATTAAATGTGTTTATTCATTTTGACTACTTTAGCATATTTTCTCGTAGTAATTTTGACTCTACCTTCCCGGAGTTCATTCTTCGAGGAACTCTATTTAAATTATTCCAGTGGATTCTTTCCAATCTACTTCTTTTATAATCTCGTTGGAAATCAAATAAAGACAATTCCTATTTGATATAGCTATTTGTGCAAGTACTTTACGATTAAGAAGCAAATGTCTTTTGTATAGATCATGTATTAATTTACTATAACTATAAGATACTCCCTTTTCGCGAATTACTGTGTTTATTCGAGTGATCCAAAAACGTCGAAAATTTCTCTTTTGCTATTCGACAGGTATGTGACCTTAGAAATTAGGTTCGGGAGTTGCTTTAGGAATCTGGCCCTAGATAGATAATAAGTTGCTTGTTGTAGTGTAAGAATACTCACAATGAGTTTAGAACGAGGCAAAACTAACATGTGTAGTTAAAATTACAAATAATCTATTTCACACATGCAATCACTTAGATAACCTAAACTAAACGCATGATTTTCCATATAAATTTGGACTAGGAATAGGATCGGGTAGTGTAAATCATATGTTTACGTGTCTTAGAAAAGTGCATTGAATAATTTAGCGTTCTCGATTGCAAAATGCATTAAATTAACTATGTTATGAACTAAGAGTTGAAATAAATGGCAGTAGAGGGATTTAGGATTCCAATACAAGCATCTCACATTTGAAAACTTCACTTTTGTTGCTCTAATAAATTAAAAGTAGTAGAGAAAACCAAACAAATCACTCTCTTGATGTCACATACACTCGAATTTAGTAAAAGCTATTGAACTAAACTTAGACATTATTCCTCGTGAGAATGATAAACTCGAAACTTACTATTTCTGTTACTTGTACAACAATCTTGTATGATTGCGAGTTTCAACATAACAAGGTTTTGGCGCCGTTTTTGGGGAATAACGAATTTAATTTTAGTTTAGTAGTTTATATTAAGTTCATTTTTTAAATTTTAGTTTTTTATTCTTTTTAGGCTTTTATTGAGATACCTAATCTTTTCTTGTTTCACTCTTCGCATGCCTCTATCGATTTATGCAAGTTCCTGATACGGTCAAGATCTTCCCTATATATCTTGAAATTAAAAGGACCTTCAAGCAACACATAAGAGAATATAGAAGAGTTAGGGTAATTGATGGCAATCAAAATCAAGTTCAAGATATACTACAAAAAGCAGCACTTTTAGTGGGAGATTATGTTATTCCAATGCTAGCTCTAGTTCAACCTCCGATCATCTTCCACCCTTTGGACAAGCTAACTTCCACATTCTACCAGATGTCATAAATCTCTTTCAAAATCATCATGACATTAGGTTCTGTGGGAATCATATAAAGAATCCTCATGAACACATACAAACCTATATCATGTTGTGCAAAGTGATCATCTACGATGGAATGTCACTAAATACATTTCGAATGTGTCTATTCCCTCACACTCTAAAGGGGCCATAAAAGCATGAATGTTTTCTCAACCTCCTGGGACCATACATTTAAACAAAAGGACCTCGAGAGATATCCATAAGCATGGGAATGGTACAAAAGGTTGTACATAAAGTGTCCTAACCTAAACATGCCTAAGCACGCTCAAGTGTATCTCTTCCATCATGGTATACGTCAGGAGTTCAAAAACATAATAGATGCTCCAAAGGAAGGATTGATAACAAATATGGACGTTGACGATGCTTGTGAGTTGTATGAGAAAATAACAGAAAATCAATCGATGTGGCCAAGCGACGGAAAAGTCCAGAGGAAAATAACTGGTATACATAATGTAAATGCAGTGATGGCGTTGGCAACAATAAGAAAGGTTGACACTTTAACCCATTCAGTGAATATGGTACAAACTCCGGCTCCGCAGGTTATGGGGTAGATCACATTACTGCAAGCTGCTCTTTAGCTTCTACTCACATGGGTCAACAGTAAAGTTTAGTTATGCACAAAACTTCCAGATGCAGTAGAACTACCCCAACAATTACCATCCAGACTGGAACAAACAACCAAACTCCTTATGGGCTAATAATCAACGACAAAATAATTAGAATAGACCACCAGGGTTCCAAGAGCTGCAACAACATTAGCAAGAGCGAAGGTCATCACTGGACGATCTACTTATCAAGTACATCACCAAGACTGAAACAACAATGCATAATCAGCAAACCTCTATACATAACTTAGAGAATCAGGTGGGACAGATACTAGCTGGATTAGCCAATAGACCACAGGGTACCTTACCTAGCGACAGAGAGAAAAATCCACGAGAGCGGGCACTATCAATTGAGACAGTGAATTCTAAGACCAAGAGCCACCATCATTCACTCTTGTCGTCCCGATCAAGACTTATGACCATTCCTTCAAAGGTTAATAAGACAATCCATAAAAGATGAATTGGTTTAGGCAATCACTACCAGAAGTGGTGTCCAATTGCCAAAAATCACCATAAAGAGGAAGGAGACAAAGAACGCGCAAATATCTACTAATGGCAAGGAACATGGAGAGCAATATGAAGAAATAACAGAGAAAGATCAAAAAATAATTTTAGACAGTTCACAACTTAAGGAAACAGTTCTTGGCACTTTACTCACACCTCTAATCCATTTTTCTCAAAGGCTGGAAAATACCAAATTGGAGAGACATTTTACTAAATTCCTGAAAGTCCTTAAAAAGCTACATGTCAACATCTTATTCATTGATGCAATCTTTCAAATCCCAAACTACTCCAAGTTTGGAAGAAAATGTTGACCAAAAAGAGAAAGCTACCCGAGTACGAAATGATAACATTATCTAAAGAGTGTAGCACAATCATTCAGCACATGATCCCTCACAAACTAAAAGATTCAAGGAGTTTTACTTGACCTTGCTCCATAGGAAATTTACATAATATAAATTGTTTGATTGATTCAGGAACAAGTATAAATCTAATTCCTTTGTCTCTTTTACAGGAAATTGGGATTGAAAAATCCTAAGGCGACCTCTATTATGCTTCAGCTAGCTAACAGGTCACTGAAACACTCCTACGAAATAGTTGAAAACATGCTTATCAAGGCGCCGAGTTTATTTTTCTAGCTAACTTCATCATTCTGGACGTAGAAGAGGCATATCAAATGCCAATAATCTTGGGAAGGTCATTCCTATCTACAAGTCGGGCATTACTAGATTTTGATACAAATAAAATAGTTCCGAGGTAAGAAGATAAGCAGCAAGTTTGAGCATGGAAAATCCACTTAAGCAACATTTTTACTTTGAGGATTGCCAACGAGTAGACCATTGGAAGAGCTATAAGGGCAGGCTAGATGAATGTGAAATTGTTGGTAAGGACAACAATGAAAACTTGATTGTGTGGATAGTCAAGGATGAACCGAAGAAGTACAACAAGTGTATGAAATGAAGGATTGAAAATTTCATTTTCAAGCCACCATGAAAAGCCTAAAAACAACAGGAATTGGGTTAAGTACTTTAACAAATGCTTGTTGGGAGACAGCCCATCACTTTTATCCCTTTTATTTATTTTGCTTTTTAGATTTGGAATAGCTTAATATAATTTAGATTAGTTTTTATTTAACTTTAGGGAATCATTATCCACACTCCGTTTCCATTTAGGTCTTCGATATGGTAGTTGGTTTATTAAATATTTGAGCTAAGTAACACTTGGTCGAGCTATTTGATCTTTAATGTTTTATCTAGTAGCATTGTGCAGGAACATGACATTGCGAAACACTTAAATCAACCATGACCAAGGAGACAATGGGAGCAATATGAAAGGTAGCCATAGGATTTCAAGCCATATCAGTCGAGTGTTTTCTTACTTTTCTTTCCCACCCATTATATGTGAATATTTACGATATTAATGATAATATCTAGTTTGACGGTAAAATATGAGTTTTCTTGTGTTTTTTGTGTGTTTCATTGCTTTAGATATTAGAAAAATACAAAAAAATACAAAAAAAAAAAGATTAAAATTTTTGAAATTCCAAAAACATTTTTTTGTGTATACTTATGTAAGTTAGTTGGCCTAGTTGACAATAAAGAATATATTGAATTATGAATTGATCTATGAATTGTGAATATGTTGCAATGCTTAGGTTAATTTTTACTTTTTCATGTGAAGTTTGATATGTATTGAGCACTATAAATAAGTATGAATGTGTTGAAATAGTGGACCATAGATGTTAAACCCAAAATCACTATATTTTACATTTTAAGACCAAATTTAGAATAGTTTGGAAAATTTCATTGTTGTAGGAAGATGTTGAGATAATAGAAATTTCATATGTGAAATTAAAAATATTATGTGGATTGTCTAAGGTTAATAGGATAAAATTTGGTAAAAAACTTAAGTTAGAGGTTTGTTTACTTGGATATGTGTTTAATGAAGGATACTGCAATAATCAGGGTATAAAAAATATTTTATTTGAAAATTTCTTTTCGTAGCATTTATGACTTGAGTTATTAAGCTTGTAAGAGTGTTAATATCTGTTTTTCTAAAGTCAACTGACTTGGGAGTCATCAGTCTAAAATTTGTTACATGGGTCATTTAGAAAGTTTAAGGGAGAGAATGTTGTAAATAAAGAAAATTCGGGAGATATGAAGTAATCAAAATTAAAAGAGAATCCTTTTTTATTGACATATTGAACTACAATTGGTGAGATTTACCTAAATTAGAGAAGTGAAGATAATATAAAATTCAACCTTAGATCACATACTTGAAAAGAGCGAAAAGAACAAGTTTATGGTGTGTGTGAATTTCATGAATGAGGATAAGAAAATATTTGACTATTAAAGGTCGGAGTTGGAACAACTTGTGAATTCATGGTGCTATGTTTAAGTCTTCATACACACGTCGACTTTGCACTAGAAAGTAGACTTTGATTTCTGTAATGTGATCTTGAAGTTGTGCTTAGATTTAATATCATGATTTCAATTCTAAGATAGAATATTAGGTTAGCCGGCTAAATATTTTTCGCGTGTTTGTGTGTTTGTTCTATATTTGGGTTTAGTTTTGTTTGAGGACAAACAAAGATTCAAGATTAGGGGTTTGATAAGTATAGTTTCTACAGTTATTTAGGATCTTAAATGATGAGATTTTGTTATTCTATGGACGGTTTAGTGCCTAATTTATTATTTATTGCTATTATTAAGAAAACTTATGTTTGGATGAAGAATTTGAAGAAAGAACAGAAAATAGAAAAAAAAAAAGGGCAAAATCCAAAGTTCGGGAACTAAAATGCGAATACTCAAAACTTGTGATGGACTTCAAATCAATAATTGGTGATTGCTAAGACCAATTGGATGCAATAAGAAGTAAAAAAAGGGATGAAATATAATCAAAGGATCTTAATTTACAAATCAATTTCCAACTGCAAAAAAACATATTCTAGATTTTTAACAAGAGTTTGAGACTCATTTTTGTAATATCGAGAGAAAACGTTATGATTAAAATACTGAAAGCTATGCAGAGATAAAATTATATGCTCGCAAAGACTACTTTCCTTATTTGATTGAAACTCTTTTGGAAGACAATTTGGACATGAATCTTAACCCAATCTCATCATATAAAGTAGAAGACATGGCAGCCATTGAACGAGCTCTCTTTCACCTCTTAAACTAGATCCATATCATAAAATCATTCAAGAACAAGAGATAAATTTAATATAAGTTGGAGATAAAAACAAATCTAGCAAGGGATGGAGTCAAGAAACATCAAGAATTTGAATAGTCAGATATTGGGATTGATAATCAAGAACAAAACTATGTCATCTCTTTCTTATATTTATAAATTTCAGGTGATGTTCTTCTATTCTTCTTGTTGTTTTATCATTCGAAATATGTTAGCTAGATTTCCATTGTCTTGCCTAATTGATGAACCCTTTTGTGCATTTATATAATTTTAAGACGATTAATTAGTATTTCTTAATTAGTTTTGCATTTCATCATAATTATTTGATTGCTTAGCTGTCAATTAGATAATAAGTTGCTTATTGTAGCGTATAAGTACTCACAATGAGTTTAGAACGAGACAAAACTAACTTTGTAGTTAGAATTAGGAATA
This sequence comes from Osmanthus fragrans, assembly GCA_019395295.1. NCBI lineage: Eukaryota > Viridiplantae > Streptophyta > Magnoliopsida > Lamiales > Oleaceae > Osmanthus > Osmanthus fragrans. The sequence goes on from CM033350.1 coordinate 16,543,843, forward strand.
ATCTATTTCACATATGCAACAACTTAGATAATCTAAAGTGAATGCATGATTTTCATATGAATTCGGACAAGGAATAAGATCGGGTTGGGTCATGTTAATCATAGGTTTGTGTGTCTTGGAAAAGAGCGTTGAATAATTTAGCGTTATCGATTGTCAAAATACATGAAATTAACTATATTATGAACTTAGAGTTGAACATTGCAAGCATCTCACATTTGAAAACTTCACTTTTCTTGCTTTAATAGATTAAAAGTAGTATAGAAACTAAACAAATCACTCTCTTGATGTCACGCACACTCGAATTTAGTAAAAGATATAAACTAAACATTAGACCTTATTTTTCATAGGAACGATAAATTCGAAACTCACTATTTTTCATAGTTGTACAACGATCTCGTACGCTTGCGTGTTTCAACGTAACAAGTATGACACTCTAGTTTGAAATGGGACATGGCAACAAGTTCTCTCTGATCCAACATAAATGTGGTAGGTTAGAGATGGATTTTTTGTACTATGCATTTATCTGATGGATCTGTTGATAGGTACAAAGCTAGCCTAATTGCAAGGTGTTTCATCAGCGTTCAAGAGTTAACTATTATGACAATTTTAGTCCAATTGTGAAGCCCACTACTGTTCAACTAGTTCTTAGTTTTGCTATCAGTCATGGGTGGCCTCTTAGACAACTTGATGTCAACAATGCCTTCCAAAGTACTCTTTCAGAAGATGTATACATGACTCAACCACAAGGCTTCATTGAACATGATCATCCTTATCATGTTTGCAAATTTTATAAATCTATTTATATTCTTAAACAGGCTCTCTGAGCCTCGTATCATGAGTTGTGCTAGTTTATAGTTGCTTCGGCCTACATCAACTCTCATGAAGACACTTCTTTGTTTGTCTCTAACGAAGATAGTACTATGATTTATCTCTTAGTTTATGTTGGCGACATTATTATTACAGGTGACAATGATAGGGTTGTATAAAAATTCATCCAGCTCATTGCTCAATGATTCTCCTTCAAGGACCTTAGATAATTGGCTTATTTTCTTGGAGTTGAAGTATTTTCCATTCTTAAGGATCTCAACGCCAGTACATCAATGAGCTTCTTGCTTGATTACACATGATAGATGCAAATCATGTTGTTACATTCATTGCCACTGCTCTTGTACTCAATCTTCTCTAGAAAGATACTTTTTGATCCTACTAAGTATCGAACCATTGTTGGCAGTCTTCAACATTTGTCATTTACACGCCACAACATTACTTATAAGGTGCATAAGCTATCTCAATTTATTCATCGACCTATTATGACCATTGAACTGTTGATAAACGACTATTACACTATCTCAGTGGGACCATAATCATTAAGTTGTTCTTTATTGTAATTCTTATCTTATCATGCATCTTTGATGCAGATTGGGTAAAAGGCAACGAGCTGTGGCTTGCTCACCTACTAAGGCCGAATATCGCTCTGTTGTAACAACTGTAGCTGAATTTAGTTAGATATGTTTTCTCTTTAATGAACTTGGTGTTTTTCTTCTACAGGTACGATGATGCTTACAAGATCTAAAGATAAGAAAAAATTGTAATTATGAGTAATGATTTCATATTTCTGGATGTATAACAATGTATGCTAAATTTCATTTCAATAATTGTTTATTATATGACATACGTATATTAGTAAAATTAAAACATGCATGTTATGTAAAGTAATGATTCTGTCTTATTATTTCCCTTTATTTTATTGTTCGATTAATTATCATAAAATTAATCACTACGTTCTTATCATAAAATATTGTTGCTCCCAAAATAAAACACTATTATTTATACACATTCTAAGTGAGATTTTACTTGCTCCCAAAGAGCATAATTAAGTAAATGCTAACATAAACTGTGTTTTTACTCCCAAAGAGTAAATTTTTATATAATTTATTATTTCAAATAATAATAATAGCTCATGAAGAGTATGACATTTCGATTACAATATTTCAGAAGAACATTACTCGTAGATTTGTCTATTACAAATATTTTGTTGCTCTTGAAGTAACATAACGTTATAATTAATATTCTAGATTTATTTGCTCATGAAGAATATGAATTATAATTTTCAAAATTTTAGAAAAGTATTGATCGAATTCTTCTTTGTAATATCATGAATTAAATTACTCAATTTTTTTACTTTTTCATTCTTCTACATACCTATTTACATATTGATGTTTTAGTTAAATTTTACTTCCTCCGGAAGAGCATAATAAATTCTATCTAATGTAAATTATGTTTTTATTCATGAAGAGTAAATCATTGTTTAATTTATTATAATAATATGTGATTTCTCCTGGAAAGCATGAATTGTAATTGTGAATATTTCAGAAGAATATTGACGTATTGCTTCTGAAGTAGCAATAATAAAATATAATGTATTATCGCAGTAGTACATATTTTGAAAAATATATCATTTTAAATTAGTGTTTATTTGTGAAAGGAGACATATAACTAATGTTATTTCGAAATTGATTAGTTTAAACACTTAAATGATTATTACATGATTATACAATATTAATCATATTTTTCGAAATTAATTATATTTTATGTTATTGCGAAGTAACTCAAAAGACAAACATCACAAAATTTTAGATGAATTGTCAAGATATCTATTTAATTGATAGTGTAAGTGTGCATACTATTTTTCAAGACAAAAAAAATAAAAAATTAATGTCATTTAAAATTAGTAGAAAATAATGCAATAATGTCAGATGCATCAAATATCGTAGGAAACTCCTGAAGAACTTGTATTATTTTATCAAATAATTCAAAATTTTATATATCAACAATGCACTTTAATCTAGCAAATTCAAAAATAAAAAATAAAAAAAAATTTGTTTACATTAAAATATTCGTAGCAATGAATATCATATTGAGACGATGCAAGAAAATAATATAAAATGTCTTTGCATTTCTTTTGTATCTGGCTAAAAGTAGATAAAAGAAAAATTACTAGCACTCCTTTTTAGCATATACAACACATTCATAAAATGATTAAATAAGCATTATCAAAAACCCAAAGTTCGTTGATCCTATAATGATTCTATATATTATGGAAGAAAAGTATTATTATTTCGGAATTAACAGTACAAACTTTTTTAAAATCTGGATAGCCTGCACTGTAACTATAAAATCTTGAAATTTATATGTAGTCTGATCGTCATGAAATTGGACAAGACGATAACAACTCTTTGGCTTCAAATCCAATGATTCATATCAAAATCTAGAGATTCATTTATCAATTGTTTTCGACTTTCTAAAGATTTGAAATTCAAATAAGTATATTCTTTAAAAGTATTTCTATGTCTATTATATATTATATTAATCAATTATTTTTATTTAACTTGTGCTCCTGAAGAACTACAACTAGAAATTATATTTATACCGAATGAATGTGATGATGATGTTCTAAAAGGAAACACAACCCATTTTATATAAATGTTCCAGAATAAATAATATCAGCTATTGAAGAGCATGCCATTATAATTTTAATATTTTAGAAGGATATTGATATATTGTTCTAGAAGAAGCAAAAATAATATATATTAATATTTTTGAAGAATATCGTATCGTGTTCCTAAAAAGGTGCAACATTATATATATTAACATATTAGAAGAATACTACAATTAATTTAAATGTATCAATATTTTTGAAGAATATTATTCTATTACTTGTGAATAATCATAACTAAGTACATATCAACATTCCATGAGAACAATCTTTTGATATTATAGAAGGTCAATCTGTGTTATGTGAGAAAATAAAATCTTACTATTGACAATAATTTATTCTATACTAAATTAAAAGGAAACATGCTTAGTTTATGCAGTATAATTAAAATAAACACTATACAGAATGAGAAGGTCAATTTGATTTTATTGTTTGGCATGATTACTTGGACCATCACTAGATCAATAATGGTGCAAAATTAAAAATTCAAATGAACATTCATGAAGAACTAGAAGATTCTTCAACCGAATGGATTCCAATATGTTATTTGTTTTATTTATCGAAAATTCATCATTAAACGTCACTAGCTAAAATATGCACTAAATTTTCTATATTTTGAAAATTAATCAAG